>CATIWM010129430.1:0-28173 GCA_949671775.1 Mallotus repandus | reverse complement strand
ATAATATAATAAAGTATAAAATTCGTTTTTTATATTCATTTACATCAAATATATGAAATTAATGGCAAATTATAATTATATTTAAATTTATTTGAAAATAAAATGAATTTCTTTATAAAACTGAATTTAATTGTCAAATTTTCTCATTAATTGCAATTTTATATCTTTTTGGTGAAAATAAAAAAAAATAAATGGATAAAAATTTTTAGAAAAATTTTACAGTATTTTTTTAAATTATATTTAAATAGTTAATAAAATATTGAATATGATTGAAATAATTCAAAAACAACTAATTTGATAAATTGGTAGAAATTAAAGAATGTGATTTAATTGATAATTTGATTAAACTTGAGGATGGATAAAAAATATTAATTTTTTATTAATAATGTAGGGTGCATTCTCTCGTTACTTTATTTTTTACAAAGTAAAATATACATTTTTTATAACCACCATTAGATAACAAAACACACTCTCGTTCAATGGTTACAAGAATAAAGTGAATCAAAAGTTACTATAGAACTTCTTATGTAGCATTCGATATAACAAGTATTTTTGAAATATTTTTATTTTAACTCTATAATTTGTTCATCGAAATTTCAAAAGAGATTTCCTACACAACAAAAATATAAGTTAGTTCATTATAAAAAAAATTTTAAAATTCCATTGGCTTAAAATTTTTTAAAACTTTACAATCAATTGATATATATTTAAAAAGAAATTTCATCAATTTTTTTAATTGAACTACATTTGATTAATCAACTGTTTAAATTAAATTTTTCTTTAATTCATCGGGCTTAATTATAAATTTTTTTTTAAAAAAAGGTTCAATATAATATAATTTGAAAAGGAAAAAAGTTCTATTAAGAAAAAAAAAACACAAAATTAAAATGTGAACTTTGGTGTAAAGTTAAGATTGTTAACATCACCCTTATTGCAAAATCCTAATTTGTGATTAGTTTTGCAAAAAAGGAAAAAGATAGGACAGCTACCTCACCACGGTCTTCATAAATGTAGTCCAGCCCCTTGTAATAAGGAGGATGCCCAACAGACAAATACTGAAAACAGAAGAACTATATCTGTTAGTACAGTGACACTACACGTTATCTAATAAAATCATGATAATTTTATTAGACGCGAAATGGTATATATATTATACACATATTCTAACTTAGCGATGTGAGATCTAAGATAAGAGACGAAATATCATGAAAGCTTAACATCTATACACACCACACACACATTTCTCTTTTTTTTTAAAAATTTTTTTAATAATCCAAAACACACACGGTATAATGACACCATACGTGGTCTAACAAAATCACGACAATTTTGTTACAAATATATTTAAGCATTTTATCTAGTCTACTTCACTGTTCATTTACTTACTTATGAGTTATGACCATTATTATTTATGTATTTATTTATGAAAAGTAAGAAAACATTGTTAACCGGGTAAACCTTGATTATTTACGTTGGATAAATAAACACCCATCTAAAAACCTAAGACTACAACCCTCAAAAAGAATATTTCAAACATAGAACTAGAGGCATCTCAAAATGCAGTACATATAGAATAAAATGCAGGCATACGCATCATATGCCGAAGCAGAAAGTCATGCAGTCAAAAGGAAAAAAAGAAAAAAAAAATGGCTCTCTATGTGAGATCAAAGCATAAGCAACTAAAACAGAAGTCATAAGAGGGCTCAAATTGACTGCTCCAATATGTCACTCTCTCAACAAAAGAGCTCCTACAGCTGCAGAATTTGAAACAATACTGCTGTGATATATGTAGAATTGGAATACGCAGCAGAAGATGTGAGATCCAAAATTGCAGCAGAAAATACGAAACTAAAATATTACGTGTATGCTCTGAAACACTCATGAGATGCTGCAAGGAACAAGATGAAAGAACGCGGAAGACATAATTAATAACAAACCAAGAAATCACCGTCGTGAGGCTCTCTGTTTTTGCTATTAAGTAAGCAAAATTGCAGAAAAAATGCATATCGCAGAGAACCCGAATATTGCAACTATAAAACACCATAAAAAGTATGTTGTACCCAAATTAATTCATATATAAGAACAGAACGAGACCCTCCTCTTCAAATTTATGATAGATGAGAAACTGTATTACAAGAGCCCGAAGAGGGTTCTAATGCCTCTGGAGTTAAAGATACTAACTAACTAATTGTGTGATGCTAACTAACTAATGTGAAAATAGTAATATCTGAAGAATTTTTTACTAACACTAAGCAAAGGGAACGAACAGGAAAGGTTGACCCTAAACTTACATTTATACTGTTGAGGTACTTCTCTTTATCCACCCTCACAATCTGACCTTTCTTCACTGCGCAAACAAAATCACGGAATTAAAACACAAATATTGTACACGTATCTTTCCCTCACATAGAAGTTTCAAGAACTCACTTGAATAAACAGGTTTTTTAGGAAACTTAGTAGTAGAAACGCTTGTTGAAGGCTGGGCATTAGTGGAGGAAAGCTCTTTATCAGGTTTTGTTTGGGTGACGTTGCCTTTCTCAGGTTCTGCAGATTGTATTGCTCTAATGGATGTTAAACGAAAATGGGTTCTTCTTCTTAAAGTTTGTGGGAAAGGAGAGGAACATGGGTAACAGCTTTTCAGTAGAGTGGTAGAAAAGGCAGCCATAACACGCAAAGAGATAGAAGGTATGATTTTCAGTTGTTAGACGGTCGAGAATTGAGATAAGAAAGGTCCCTTCTACAGGAGTGTGCTCAAAGCATTATAACTACAACGCCGTGGTTTTGTACATCGCACGAGTCACTTAAAAGTGAAGTCTGAGCCATAGTAATTTGGTAAAAAAAAAAAAAAAAAAAATCATGGGCAACGCAAATATTGAAAAAAAAAAGAAAAAAGGATAAGTAATATAGTGGTTGGCAAAACCCATATTAAGGCCCTAAACTTATCAGTTTTTTAGTTTTAGGTCCCTAAAGTTTATTTTATATATTTAGACCCTTAAACTTTATGGATTTGAAGTTTTAATCCATTTTATCAATTTTTTAATACAAATTATTTTCTTTTGATCCCTGAAGTTTTATATTTCTAACATACATATCATTTTTTATTTTTTAACACTTATATCACATTTAAAATTCTTCACCGGTAAAGAATAAATTTACTTATTTTAATTTCTAATATTTTAAATTATTATATACATATTTAAATAATTTTAAGTTTTAAAAATAAAAAAAACAAGTTAATGCTATTATGCTAAATTTAAAATAATAATAATATTACTGTTTTCACAATATTTTATATTATTGTGAATAAATTTTTATAATATAAATTTTTTTCATGTACTTAAAAAGCATAATAAAAAATGAAGGTTAAGATAACGGTTATAAAAGTGTGAGTTGGTTGGAAAATCTATCACCATTTTGTGGTGATACACAAATGCATTGGTATCCACTATTTATAAAAGTTATATCGTAAAAAATTATTCACAATAATTTAATTCAAATTTTGTACAAAAAAACTAAAAAATGTATTGAAAATATAAAATTTAAATTTTGAAAATTATAAAATATTTTTTATCATAATCTCTTTTAATTATGGTATTCTTTTTCATCATAATATTTTAATTTAAGAATATAATATTTTATTTTGAAAAACAGTAGTTTTATTATAATTTTTTAATCTTGATATTAACTTGTTTATTTATTTTAAAATTTAAAATTATTTAAAAATGTATATAAATTTATGTTTTTAATTTAAAATATTAGAAATTAAAATAAGTAAATTTAGTTTTTACCAGTGAAAAATTTTTACAAGTGATATAAGTATTAAAAGGTAAAAAATGGTATAAATGTTAGAAATATAAAACTTCAATGACCAAAAGGAAATAATTTTTGTTAAAAAATTGACATAAGAGTTTAAAATTTAAAACTCATGAAGTTTGAGGGCCTAAATATACAAAATTAAATTTTAGGGGCCTAAAGCTACAAAGTCAATAAGTTTAAGGGCCTCAATGTGGGTTTTGCCTATTGAGGTTTCACTTGTTGGCAAAATATGTCATGTCAATTTGTTTGGTAATTAAGCACCTTATGTTTCATATTATTTTACACTTTAGTACCATTCTAATTAATATTTTCATTATTTTATGAGAAAACATTGATATGATATTAAATTTTAATAATAAATTTATTCTATATATAATTTATGATTAATCTAAAGAATTGGTTATTTTTAAAAATATTATAAATTTATTTTAAAAATTATTTTTTTACTTATAATAAAATTAAAAATACATCTAAACTTAATTTTTTCAGAGTTTATTGTAGTTAGTTGAACAATATATCATTCATTGTATGATTTAGTATCTAAAATGCATATTATTTTTACATTAAAGCATATATTTTAAATAATATTTGTTAGAATGCTACTAAAATGTAAAAAATATGAAATACATGTATTTAAATGTCAAAACAAATTACAAAACTAGTTTTACCAAAAGGTTCCACCAGGATCAAAATTGTATTTATTTTAAAAAAATAATTGTTAATTCTATATATGTGTTCAAAAAAACTTAATATGATTTATTTTTTATTGATTAAATATTAAATATTTTGAGTATATAAAGCATTTATTTATTTGTCAGATTTTAGTTTAAGGAAAAAAAAATTAGGGTAGTTGGGGTTTTAAATTCATTATAAATGCTTTAAAAAAAAAAACTATTACAATGGAGAGGGGATTTAAAACCTCCCATGTCCCACAAGGAAAAGGCTCATTGTAAAGAATTGAACATTTTCTCTCTTTGGATATTTTATTGGCCAAATATAAAGTTTCACCCCTGAACTTTACTTAATTATTTTATGTCACCTCTCGACTTTCATTTTGTTCAATTTCACCTCTTACCTTCTATTTTTCTCATATTTAATCTTTCTTACATGCCAGACAAACGCGTATATTTAATTCGCGTTGAGTTTGAATAGGTGAAAAATAAAAGTCAAGAGGTGAAATTGGTGAAAATAGAAGTTAAGGCTAGATAGGTAGAAAATAGAAGTTAAGAGGTGAAATTGAACAAAATGAAAGTCAAAAGTTAACATAGAATAATTGAGTAAAGTTCTGGAGTAAAATTGTGTATTCCACTATATTTTATTACCCAATTTGAAGCATAAATACCACACGAACTAATAAGCCTACACTTCTAAGTTCTAATTAACAATTTTCTATAATCTCATCAAGAAAGGCCTTGAGATTCTTAACGGAAGGACCACCATCCTTCGCAAATTATATCACGGACCCTTGTCCATGATACTATATGTGCCTCACACGTGTGATTTAAGCTCACATTTTTTTAACGCTTTCTTCTTCTTCTTCTTCTTATGGGCGTGTTCTTTTTCTTCTTTCCTCATTGGCTTTTTTTTTAATCTCATTCATTGCGTCCTTCTTCTTGGCGGTTGCTGTTCTCCTTTTTCTGGCTATTGTTTTACTCTGTGCATACGAACTATGTGTTGTCTATATTACAGCTGGTGAAGAAGAAACCGATGATTAACGATATGTTATATGAAACTTGGAATACTCCACAACTACTCTACCTTAGGACGATCACTAAGTCTGAGTTCAAGATCCAATTCCTCTATAAAGCAGGGACTGATTTCGATTCCTTTGGATTTGATATACTGTCTTTCAACTGAATTTGACTTCTTGAAGAAGGGTTTGATAAAGTACTATCTAAATTTAAGAATTCAAATTGCATTTTTTAATTAAATTTTTAGTGTAACTTGAGCAATACCAATGTAAGTTACTTTAAGAGTAGAGCTATTAAGTGTTTTAATTGGCAAATATGAAGAAACACATTTAACATTGTCAAGCTTTTCCTTTTTTCAACCATATGGTTAGAAGTATCACTATCAATTATCCAAGGATCACTCAATAAAGCACACTTACATACAAAAGTATGCTAAGTGTTCATTACTGTGATTTTGATTAGAAGTTGAACCAAGGAGAGCTAAAAGTTTAAAACATTGTTCTGTAGTTAATCCAAGGACCTATTTTACTTATTATTGTGTATTATTAAACCTTATGATTGTTTAAGTTTGGCTTATACCAATATTTCACTCTAAGATTAGATGATTGATGATCACTTATATCCATGTTGTCGTACCCTTATCATTGCCCAAACCTTTGCTACCTAGAATTCCTCTTATTATGTCCAAATTACCTTTGTTATTACCTCCACAACCTTATTGATTGCTTCTCTAATTTGAAGGATAGTCGATTATCTCAAAACATTCATCTTTGATATGCCCATCTTTTTATTAACATCTTTTCTGATGTTGACTTGTTGAATTATAGCCTCTATTTCCACAGCTCCTCTCATTATTTCCAAGATCAAATTTTATAGTAAAATTCACACCTTCTATATTTAGTGTTGGTTGTCCACCTTTTTATATAAAGAATTTTGTTCTTTTTGTAAGGCCAAAGAAAATATTTTGCTGAGTGATGGACCATTGATAGTAAATTGGATCTCAAACGATCAAAGTTATTCAAACCCAATAAGAACTAATGGCTTTTTTTTTCTCTCTCTTACCATTATTGATGTTCCTTTCCAGCCTCACACTTATAGGGTGTAAAAGATTATGAACGTTTAATTCTTGCCACAAAGTTTTGAACTTTATGTAGCATTATGTCAAGGATTGATTGTCATCTTGAATAAGATTAGAAAATTCCTTTTTAATTTTGTATAGGCAAGGTGCATTGCTTTGTCTATATTTCTCGCAAAGCTTTGTCCAAATTTCACATGTTGTTGTAGCATATGTCATACTTTCTTATATGTATTTGGTCAAGGAATTGTTGATCCAAGCCTTCACCATCACATCATTTTTCTTTCATTGATTAAATTTTGATGAGGCTGAGTTTAGTAGAGGTAAACTACCATAAATGAATTCCCTTTTATTTTTGGCATAAGGGGTTGTCTCCATGGAGTTCTTCTATGATGCAAAATTCTCTCCAGTGAATGCTTTTATAACAAATACAATTTTTAGATGATCTAATGGGTATAGAATATGTGGAGATTCTTCTTATTTTATCGAGTCTTTTGCTCTCCCCATCTATGATTCATCTAAAGTAGTGGACACATTCTTTGTATGGCTTAATGTTTTAATACCATAAGAAAAAACCAGTTGGGAAAAACTTCCAATGTTATTATTTTATTGATTAGTAGTTTATGTTTATATACATAATACAAATCAAAACTAAAGGCAAAAAAATTTGCTTAATAAGTAAACAAACGTCAAACATCCTAAATATACAAAGATTACTTCCTAAACTATGAAAAAGTAGTATACTGGAAATATATAGCTAGAAAACTTCAACAATATACAAAAAGTAGGAAGTTAATTTCCATACATTAGTAAGTAATAAAAACTTATAGAAATATATCATTAGTTGTTGTATACAAAATTTTGGCAAATGAAATGAAAATATAAGAACAAATATTAAAAAAATAAATTAACTAACAAAAATAATTAGTTGTGGGTGATTTTATAAGAATGTTAAAACAATATAATTTTAAAAGTATTAGATAATTATTTAAAATATTTTTCTATATAAAATAGATATTTATAGATTAAGAAGAAACTGTAAAACAATGAAAAACATCTTGTTCCACATAGGAGCATATACAAGCATGGACTTCATTCTCAAAAAAATACTCAAAGATAGAGATTGAATCCTTGCTCAGCGTGCTAGTTGATGAAAAATCTTATTACAATCACGTGAAAAAAGATTAAAATATACACAAGGAAAATGACAAATAAACTTGGCAATCTCATCTAACATGTACGATATTGTGGAGGTGCAACAATCTTTTAAATGAAGCATGCTAACAACAACCAAAGCATCACTCCCTACCTTCAAGTTACACTCAACCCAAGATCAAGTTGTTTATAGACCAAATAAAATTGCCATAGCTTTAGCCATCTCCATAGACCAATGTCCTATTAAATTATGCACAACAGAGGTAATGACAACACAAGCACTATCTTTGAAAACACATCCTAAGCCTACATTTCTCTATTCAATAAACATTAAAGTATCAACATGAACCTTAAGAGCATATTGTAATGTCATGCACCATTTTGTGCTGCTTCAATTATAGTGTCCTTAGTGGCAGATTTTGTTGATTAGTAAACATAAAGATAGTAGCATTACAAACAATGGAAGACATGTCGACATCCTTACCTTCAAAAACACATCTATTTTAAGCATTCCAGAGGCTCTATAAAATTATGAGCAGTTTAACAAATCAATCACCATTTAGCATAGAAAACATATGCCAAAACTAGTTGAGGAAAGAAGAGAAATTTGAGCTATCAAATAACACATCCAATTTTGTGTCAATGAAGTGTCGTAGGCCAATCATGTTATGGCCACATTTTGACTTGATCATATTTGTATTTTATTAATAAATAGTCATTTTCATTATTATCCTTTAATTATAATAAATTTCATGAATAGTCAATTCTGCCTAAAGTCTTCAATTATGTGACTTGATAGTAAAACTCTTAAGTGAAAATTGAATTCTATTATAAATTATCCCTAGTCAGTCTTCAATATTGGAGCAATAATGAATGAAGACTAGCATGAGGTTTAATTGATGATTATTTATTATTAATCATGTATATGTGATATTAAGTTAAGTCATAAGTACATATTTGAGAAATGATATATTGGATAGACCTACAATAAGAATACTGCATGGATAATTGTCTTAAGTGATTTTTTATTGCAATAGTATTATTTTAATCCTCTAACCTAAAATTACCATGGTTTCTTGTATAATAAGTTCTATATTTTGACATATCTTAACATTATCTTTAATAAAATGATAGAATAAGTTGTCATTGGATATAGAGTGAATCATGCAAGGACTGTGAGTGATTAAGAAGAAATTTATCCCTCATTTATTATGAGTGGGATATTTGTGGGCCCTTAATACTAAAAAATGCATGGCCATAGGTTCAATCAAGATTGAGAAATAATATAATTAAACAATATAAGGATGACATAAGTCATACCTTAAGTTCAATTAAGATATCATGTGATAAAATGACTATAATACTTTTTGTGAATCAGGTTATGTCATATTACTGGTCTTCACATGACTTAGTTAATCATAATAACTTATTAGAGACCACTTATGATTTGAAGGCCATAAATAGAATTTTAGACTTGCCACTAACGTTTTGTGAATATACAAGTTGGCACACTTAGAAAAAGCCTAAAATGGACTTGGATTAACTAACCCAATGAAACTCTCTCAAAATAAATAAATAAATAAAATTATTTATTTATTTAAGGTAATTGTTATCTTAAGTAAATTGAAAATTAATTTGTTTTGAAAGTAAATGAAAACAGAAAAGGAAAATGGATATATGAAAACCTTTTTTGCATATCAAAGATCCTAACAATCTCTAAATTGGAAACTGAAAAGGAGGTTTGCGTAGTCTTCATCATTGGTGAGATTTTGAAACCTTTTATTGATTTAATTGAATAGCATGCATCTTCTGAGGGTTTTGTAAATAAAATGTTTTTATTTTTTTGCATATTGAACCATGAAATCCAACATTCCACACCAAACCAAACACACCTAGCAAACTACACCTATTGGATACAAAATTCAAATCTTTTTGACTTGCAGCGATTTTAGCCCACTTTTAAAATATTAAAAAATGTCTAAATTTTACAAATTAGTAGCAATTATAGTCCAAATTTATTTTGGTCAAAACTAAGTGTGGAGGTGTTGATGTGGCATCCTAGGTAACATTATTAATGCAGAGCCTATTGCCTCATTAATAAAATATTTGCATAAAAATACATGATATTTTTTATTTATAGTAACTTTGTATTTAAAATTTTTAATTTTGGCATAAATATCTTAATTTTATAAATATATTACATTTTATTATTAAAAATATAATATTTAGTAGTTAACTATAATATTTAAAAAGCAATTATTTTGGTAATTTCTAAAAATTTAAAAATATACAATATACAATTGACTCTAAAATACATTAATCCAATTACTAAATTAGATTGAAGTTCAACTAGTGACCTTCCATACAAAATGGTGACCTTTTGGAGGGACATTTAAATTCCAAAGTTTCTTCCAAAGCAAGCTAAAAGTCATTGATGTAGTCACTTGATCAAACTTAGTATTAAGCAATCTGAAAAGCTATGTTATTTGTTGTTTTCATTAAAAACTCACCCTTCCTTTTAAGGTACATACGTTGAGAAGAATTAGAAAAATATTGTTCAAGGGGATATTTAAAATACATTGAGCCTTAGTTAAAGTAAATAAATGTCAGACCAGGTTATCCTTTCAATAATGTTGATTTACAGCAGTAAGAGTTGATATTTGTTGACCCTTTGGATGATGAATGTCATGATCAATCTTAAATCAACTTCGGTTTTGACTTTAAAATCAATTTTAATTGTTAACTTGTATATTTAAGTGTGTATATAAGCTAGATTTAAAGGTGAAGCTGATAAGCCTTGAATTGAAGTCTAAATAAGGTCATTTGAAGGTTGAATTACCCCTCACAATCCCATCACGATCATAAGGAGGATCAAAGGCATAAAGATGATGAAGAGCCTGAGTTATAGTTATATATATATGTGTGCTCAGTGATGCTCACAGTTTGCCGTGTGGTTATAAGAAGGCTACTCACAATTGTAAGTGTTACATGGATGACTTGGCAACTTTTATAACGGTTGTATATTTGATCCTCATGATCATGAAACATCCCCTCATGATCATGAGCATCATAAATCCTGCAAAATGAAGATAGAGTTTATTAGGACAAAAATTAAAGTTTCAATAGCTAGTTTTGCACCCTCCACTATAGAATGCAAGCTCAAGACTTCATTTAAAGAGTTAATAGAGCAAATTTATTATGAAAATTCATTGAGCCAAACTTAATTTCTTTCACATGTCTTTTTATATATTCATTTATTGTAAACAAACTCTTGTTGAGTTTGTTTTTACCCTTCTTGTGAAAGTTGGGTGTGTGTTTAGTTGATAAGATTCTTTCATCTACTCTTTCTTAGGCTTATAAAGTGGGTAGTGGGGATTAATTAACATTAGGTTAGTGTTGTTCTTTGTAAAACACCTTAATTATAAAAGGTTGTGTGTTAGTCTTGAAAACACTTATGGAAAGGTTTAAGTGTGAACCTTGAAAACACTTGAGACTAGGTTAACTATGAGCCTAGAAAACACTTGATAAAAGGTTTTAAATGAGCCTAGAAAAATTATTACTCTAAGGTGGGTGTTAAGCCAATAAAAACCCCTTATTATAATCAATCATAGGAATAAGATTAGTGTGGGTGATTGAAAAATCCTAACTTGGGGATAAGTTAGGTAAAGACCTAAGTTCATTAAGGAACTAAACTCCTTAAATCATTCATGTATTCTTTTGTTCCTTGCTCTAATTTCCTTTTAATTTCATTTAATTTCTTTAAAATCTCAATTACCGAATTCACCTCCACTCAAGAACTCCAACAATACTATCACATTAGAACTCCATATAATATATGGTATTGAAGATAGTATTTTATAAGACAAAATTCCCAAAACCCAGAATTGACTCCAAATTTTAATTGTAGAACTTGTTCCAATATGCCAAATTAACCCCTTTATAAGAACTAGAAAAGCACTACAAATGCTTCTCTAAGTAAAGCTACATCAAGGATGAAGGATATCACAATTTGAATAATGACGAACTTTTAGCACCTAAGTATAGAGGGATGAAAGATCAATGATCAAACGCCAAACTTACTTAGCTATTAAAGCCAAGTTAAAAGCTTTAAAACTCCTAAAACCAAGTCCATCAAATGTCTTCAAAAAACAAACTTTCCTCAAAAAAATCTAGTGAATTCTTTCATTCTTACTCGTGGGTAGAGATTTCCAAAGAAAGATTTGGAGAGCATCATACTTCCCAATTAAAATCTTATAATAATAGTTTATAATTCAAGTAGCAATTCCCCTCTAGACTTTTCTTCAAAATACATTTGACCTACATTAACTTTTTGGACTAATTACCCCCAAACCATTTCAAATTTTAAATAATTACCCTAAATTCTTAATAATAAAGGAGAGTGTTTTGCACTCTCTTAAATTATTAAAACAAATAAGTATTTATATTAAATTATTTTTATTTACAATATTGAATGAAAATCAATTATAAAAAAAATTATTAGTATTGTCCTATCAAAGCTAATCTTTACTCACCCACCATCTGCCATTCAAACACCATTAATGTCATCTTTATCTCTGCAAAAAATAAAGCTCTACATCATCAATTGATTTAATAATAGAGACATTAATCTAGGTCTATACCTTAATCTCTTAAAATCCTTCATTTTTCTTCACTTAGATTTATAACTAATTAAAAAAAAATGTGAATCTTCCTTATTGTATTGCTGCCTCTTAAAGTTTGAAAATTCACCAAGATTTGTAATTGATGTCCATCAATCATTAAAATATGGTAATTGTTCTTGAGTTCTTCCACTCCATTCCAACATCAATTTGTCTATAGGTTTTAGCTTTAATCATTTACTTTCAACTGAGTCTCATCTTTCTCCAATAGTTTATTAGGTTTATGTGTTAAAGGCAAACAATTTTGCTATGAGATTAAAGATTTCTATATTTATAAGTTGTTGATCATTTGTATGATCAATCTCTAATTAAACGTTTTTGGCTTTAATAATCAATTTTAAACTTCTAATGTGTGATTAAATGTTTTTATAAGTTAAGTTTAAATTTTTGCTCAATTGATTAAGTTAAGGAGTCTAATGCCTCTACAAGGATGCTCATGAGTGGCATCACGATCATGAGCATCCTCACAAATTTAAAGCATAAAAAATTAAGATTTCAAAAGTCCAAGGGGGAAGGGAAGGCAATTAGAGGAGAATAGGTTGTTATGTTATTTGGCAATTATAAATATTTTTGAGGGAAGGGAAACGAAGGGGAATTATTCTCCCTCATTCTCCTCATAGAATGGGAAAATAATTACACCCCAAGTTAGGGTGTAAAAAATTTTCCCTCTTTGGAAGGGAAATCAATTTATTTAAGTAAACATTTTTATCCCTACAATTTTATTTATAATCCTAAAATAAACCTTTTATATTTTTAGGTTTTTATTTCTTATTTTTAATTTACCATATATGTTAATTTTTAGTTTTTTTTTTCTATTTGTTGTTCTTGCTTCTTCCATTTGTTGTGGTTAGCTTGTTCCAATATTTCAATTTCAGGTAACTCTTTTATAATTTTTTTAAAAAAATTAATATGTTGCATCTATTTATGTGTTTATGTATTGTTTATATATTAATTTATTTATAAGTACTTTCTTGGATGTTTATATGTTTATGCGTCATATTTTCTTCTTTTCTTAGTTATTATTATTTTTTTATGATTGTTGGATTACTTTGAAAATGAATGAATTAATGGAGTTATGCATAGGAATTGATGGGATTTTTTAGCTACATATATACAAGAGAAGACTCTGACTTGAAACCTCAGTCTTATTGGTCTAGACTAGAACATGGATATACAAATTTTCTCATGGGAACCGCCCATGGTGCACGACCATTTTTCTTTTATTTCTTTCATCCCAGGACTATCCACTGGCCTACAAATCATCACATGTGCTTTCAAAAATATGTTCTGATTCTTAAATAGGATCAGATAGATTTTTACAAACTAAAATGTGGCTCCAATGCCTTTGATACAGCTAAGCTACATCATAGTTACTTCTAGAAGACATTTGAATTCAAAAAGCAAGCTGTATTAATATGTGTGTGTGTTTGTGTTTTTTTGTGTGTGTATTCAGTCATGCGCTCATTAGGGATTAACAACACGTCCCATGCCATAAGTGCAGAAATGGTTTAAAAATAACATTCTTGGTGAGTTGAAGTGTCTAAATGGCAAAAGTGTAAGTATAGGTATGAAAGTAAAAAAATTACCAAGTTCAAGGGGCTGTGGATATATTATGCCATGAAAATTTATGTCCCTTACTAGACTGCTATTTTCCAGTTTATTTAGGATATGAAAAAAAGCTATTGAACTTGGTTAAAACATAAATTTCTAAATTTTGGAGCTTCAAACTCGATCATAAGAACATAGGATATTATTTCTATTTCGACTTTAAAGAGTCAAGCTCTTTTCAGTCTATTGGAATAGGAATTCCACCTACTGCTTTTCGATTCCTAATTTTTCACACTATCACATCCATAATGCTCTTTATTCACATTATATATTATATTTTTCTTTTTATTATAATTGTTTTTTATATTTTGTTTGTTAGACTATTTATATTTTTCTCTTTTACTATAATTATTTTTTAATAAATAACAACAATAATTTTTATATTTATGATATATTAGATGGATAGTCAAAATATTAAGAATGAGAACATTGCATTTGCTTTGCAATGTTTACATCATATGGCTTTTATTCAAGTAGCTTGTCTTATAGTTTATTGGAATATTTTATGAAAGAGAGTTAGTAAAGATATGCTTGCTCGTGATATAATAGACGAAGGCATAATACATCCATGGCCCCATGTACTTGTAATTTTTATCAATTTGATACCTTAACTTATAGTTTTACCATTTTAAGACCTGAACTCGCCAAAAATATAATTTTAAAACTCCTGTCAACACACGTGACATGGAATAACAAATTAGAATGTGCCACATCTTGAGGGTTTGACATACCAAAAATTGCAAGTACGTGTCAAACTAATAAAAATTGACAAGTACAGGGGATGGTAGATGCATTATGTCATCTGATTAGTGTATACTAGTGCATTTTATGCAATTTAAGCGTTGAAATGTCAAAGCTATAAGTTGAGATGACAAACTGACAAATTATACCAAGTACAAGGGACCACAAATATATTATGCCTAAAAGGAACAAGTGAGACAAGAAATTATGAGTAAGCTTTATGGAAGCGATAAATGTCAAAGCATTATTCAAATGAGTCTTAAAGTATTCATAGACTTATGTGATACATTAGTTAAGCAAAATGGACTTCGGCCAATACGGCATGCTAGTGTAGAAGAGCAAGCAACAAAATCTCTTTATGTTCTTAGGCACACTGTCAAAAATTTTAAAATATAATTCTTTTTTCGAAGATTAGGAGAAATTGCTAGTCATCATCTCCGTAATGTATTGACTTCTCTTATATTAATAAAAGATATATTCCTCAAGCAACTTGACGAATCGAAAATTCCTCCTCAAATTCTAAATAATGATAGATTCTATCCATTTTTTTTAGGTAAAGGAATTACTTATTTGAATTTTTATTTATTTATTATATTTCACAAGTGAAATTTTAATTATAAATTTATGAATAAAATTGTGTAGGAGCAATTGATGGAATTCATATTTGTGTGAAAATTTCTCTTGAAGATGCACCTAGATATTGTGGTAGAAAAGATTTTCCAACACAAAATATATTAGTTGTATGTTCTTCTGATTTAAAATTTACTTATGTGTTACCAAGATAGGAGGGAACAACTTCTGATTGTAGAATTATTGACTCGACAATACCCTCTCAAAATACCAAAAGGTAATTATAATATAATTTTTTTAAATTAAAGTAAACAATTAAATAAATGTCTAATAATATTGTTACTTTTCATAGGAAAGTACTATCTTGTTAATGCCAATTTTATGTTAAGGAGTGGATAAATTACACCTTATAGAGCATACAAATATCATTTTAAAGAATATTCAAGAAACCCTCCACGAAATGCTCATGAGTTGTTTAATCTGCAACATGCATCCTTATGTAATACAATTGAAAGGGAATTTAGAGTACTTAAAAAGAAATTTCCAAGGCTATCAACTGCAGGTATACCCACTTATGGTATTCGAATTCAAATTCAAATGGCCATAGCTGATTATATCTTGCATAATTATTTGATGAGTGTGGATCCATATGAAGATATTATTGCTACAGTAGATGAATAGTTTAGGAATCAAATTCCAGAAGTAGTGTAATCTACTGATGTAAGTGAAAGTGAAGAAACAACCAAGGCAAAAATATTAAGGAATAATATTACAGTAGAGTTATGGATGGCTTATAATAGGAACTAAGATGTTGATTTTATTTTTATTGCTCATATAAACTTTTATGTTTAAAATATTTGATTGAATTATATTATTTTAGAGATAAGTACAATTTTGATCCTTGTAAAATCAATCTTGTGAAATTTTTTGGCATTTAAGTACCATATGTTTCACTTTTTTTTTTCTACACTTTAGTACTCTTCTAACAAATATTATTTAAAATGTAGGCTTTAATGTAAAAATAATATGCATGTTCAATGCTAAAATCATATAATGAGTAATATATCATTCAACTAACTATAATAAACCTACAAAAATTCAAATAGATATATCTTAAATTTAATTATGAATAAAAATAAATGATTTTTAAAATAAATTTACAATATTTTTAAGAATAATCAATTTGTTAGATTGATCATAAATCACATATAGAATAAATTTATTATTGAAATTTAATATTAAATTGATGTTTTCTCATAAAATAATGATGATATTAGTTAGAAGAATACTAAAGTGTAAAAAATGTGAAAGACTACTTAAAATGCCAAAAAATCACATGACTGGTTTTACCAAAAGGCAAAACCGTAAAGATCCAAATTGTACTTATCCCATTATTTTATTTGATTGAACTTGTATGACAATTATATTATGGATTATTGATATTTCATTTTATTATGTTACTGTTTGAAATATCACTTTATATATTGAGCAATAACTTATTGTTAATTATATTTTTGTTTTTGTTTTAAATTTTTAAATAGGCATACCAATGTCAAAAAGAAAAGCAATAGATTGGTGCAAATAATGAAACTAAGAGTAGTAATAGTTGTGAACAATTAATTATATATTTTTTTGGAATCTTGTTGCATGTTTTCTGAAGAACCTGAAGTTTGGGAACAATTGATTGTGGTATGTTTTTTGCTATAATTTCATAATAATATTTTAAATGAATATATGCATTATGACTCTTATATTGATAATTGTTTTGATAGGCTTATCCTCATGTTTATGAATGAATAGTAAACCAATTCGTAATTATGATAAATTAGCACAACTTTATAGACAAGATAAAGCTACAAGTTAATTTGTTGAATTTGCATCTGAGATGAGGCAAAGATTTAGTGCTACTAATCAAAATGTTAACAATGGTATTACTGTTGATACTATTGATAATTTACTATCTCAAAATAAAGCTACATTGGAAAAATTTGTGACTATTGATGAAGACAATTTAACTATATCTTTAAGAACACAGCCACAAAAAATTAACCCATCTAAAAAGGCAAAATTGAAGGCAAAGCACCCAAATCTGAAGCAAAAGCATCAACTAATTATGGTCGAGGTTGTGAGATAGTAAAGAAAGACTTGGATAATGTCGCCATTGTAATTAGAAAGTCCACAAATCGATTAGTGAAGGCTTATCAACCACTACCTATTTCAGAGTAAGAAGTGTGAATTAAGTTGCAAGAATTAAAACTTGAGTCTCACTTCATGTGTGCTGCTTAACGCCACCTTGTGGGCAATGCTAGTGATTTGCATGCTTTCCTTGGATGTTCTCTAGAACAATGCAAGGAACTTTTGTTTGACATTCTTAATATGTAGTTGTTTTATTTTTTAATAGACTAATTTAGATACAATTTTTTTCATTAACCTAATAATTATTCTTAAGTTGGTTTTCTCCTTATATTCTTATGAATATTTTTTATATTACTTGTTTATTAATAAATTAATACTAAAAAATTTGTATATTGATAAATTAGTATGCCTATATAAACAATGAGATAATTAAAACATCATATAAATAAATTAACAAAATATGTATATAATTTAAAATATAAAAATATAATATAAAAATGTGAAAAAAATATATTATGTAAATGTAATATATTAGTGGTCTTAGAGGTGGTTTTGCTTATTAGTGGTTTTAGAGGTGGTTTTGGCTAAAATCACATCCTCCTCTTTCTCTTTCATTTTTTTGTTCTTAAATTAGTTATATTTCAATGAACTTTATTAATGGATGTGTATTAATAAGATATCGGTTTTGTTCTTTCAACAAACAGTGCAACAGTCTTTGATATACAGTGTCTTTATCAGGGGATGTGTACTGGTTTCAACTAGTAATCATCCCCTCGATATCTTTCTTTTTTGTTTTAGGTTACTATCATATAATAAGATGTTTATATATTTGTGTATTTTGATGGTTTTGTTGTTCATAGCTTTTTAGTGCAGATGGCTTGGCAAATCTGCCATCCTCTGCTTCACTTGGATTGTTGAGGTTTGCCAGGATTTCAACTCTCCACAATATCAATGGGTCTTTAATCTAATAGGCTTTGTAAGACTCCACAACATCATTGTCCCTCTATGGGTCGAAGGAGCTCTCGTTTCCTCCATGGATCGCCAACTTTTCATGATTGCAGCCCTTTGTTTCACTTGTGTTCTATCCTCCGGGAATTGTGTGTTTGTTGAAGATCTTGATCTCTCCATAGATCCCCGGAGCTTGATTGGCTCAGTCTGTTTGATCCTTCTATGGATTCCTCTGTTTCGCTTGCAACTACCCCATAAATGTCTAGACATAGTCTTCTCGTTTAGTCCAAGACATCGACAACTCAAGAAGATTCGGCTTGAAGATGTGCACCATCTGGTTGCCTCTACTGTTGCCACCGCCGCCGTATGGTAGTCCTTCTTTTGTTCTCAACTAACTAGGTTTACAACCCTAAAGTTGATAAAATATGTTATTAGGCTTTCTCTTAATTATGGCCCTTGAGTTTGCAAAAGCCTCTCAGATGTAATGGCCCTTCAAAATGTGTTGGCCCTCCTCCTTATGTATCGTTGCTAATCTAATATATTTTCTTTTCTTGTTTAAAAAAAATTAGTTATATTTCATAGATCTATTTAGAATTTATGTTATTTTCCTTGTATTGCCTCCATTTAGTGATGTTATAGTTGATATATTTCTAAATCTCTAGATCTAGTTTGTATTTTTTTTTTGTGCTTTGATCTATAAAAAATATTGGTTCTTGATATAATTTTCATGAAATTTAATAGATCTAAACTTTTCTTTGATTTATTGTGAGTTACAGTAAGTTGATGGAATTCTTACTTAATATGATCAGTTAGTCTCTCTATGCGATCTACACAATTGATGTTAAAGAATTTCACCCAAAAAAAAATCTCAAAGTCTTTCATTATCGATAAAATACAATATGTTGTTCAAATAAATAAATAAATAAATATATAATATTATCTCTTATTACACTTATTATACCATTCTCCTTATATTTCTCCCAACAAGAATCTAATATTTTTCCGAACTTTATACTTTCATTGATTTTTATCATCCAATACACTTGGATCTGCAATTTCCCATCCTTCCCTTCCCCTTCACCTTGTGTTGCCATGCATGTAAATTTTGGAGTGGAGTTAGAGTATCCAATTTGCACCTAATCCATAAAGATACCTCAGTGCTATTCAAAACTATCTCTGCAGCTTGCTTGCTCTAGCCTCTGAGCCGTGTGTGACCTTACTGTCGTTCATTTGGGGAGGAGTTGCCACTTGTGCCGCTACCTATCAGCTAACAGCTGAGTTTAAAGGAGCAATCTATTGCCAAGTGCTAAATTGACCTGGGACTTCTTCATCCCTCGTGTCTGCTGGCAATAATTGTTTAAATCCTCCACCGGCACGCAGATAAAATGCGCAATCTCAATTCAACAAGCCCTTGTTAATTCCTCACTTGCAGTTCCCATGTTGCCAGCACTGCAGTCTCATCGCCTCCTCCTAACTACACCCAACCTGGCCACTGCACATTCCAGGCATCGTCATATCGTTTTATGTTATTATTTTCTTTGATTCTGTAACTTGGCTTGTGAGCTTTGCAAATTCTGAGTTGTACATTTTGAATCTTACACAGCATTTTGTTTTCTCTGTTCCTTTATGTAGCTAGGTTCAAAACCATCTCTATCACTGCTAAGCAATATTTTGAACAAACTTTAGGTTTCTGTTATATATATTCTGTTTAGGCTCAAACTTTTATTTGGTTACTGTCTTTTCCTATTTGCAGGGTTGAAATTACCGATAATGTTGCGATTGAAGGTAGGAATCTCAGCTTCTCATACGCAGCAAGGCAGGGGAAATTGGTTCCCATTCTTAAGGACTGCTCCCTACAGGTTCCCTCTGGACAGCTTTGGATGCTTCTTGGACCCAATGGTTGTGGAAAGTCTACGCTTCTGAAGGTTCAAACACTTTTGTACATTTTTTGCTATTGGGTATAAGTTCTACATGTTTCTTTGAGCTGTGGGAGTTCTATATGTTTCTTGATGAGTTGGTGGAGAAAAATATAAGAAGATTTTGTCAAACACATTGGGTGGTTTATAAACATCTGTGCTTTATTGTGAAGCTGCTTTTTTTTTTCTCCTTTTCTGAAACGGCTCTTCCATTGGATTTAGTTTGTCATGTTCATGCTTTTAGGAATGTGACGTAGATATGGTGTGGTATGATGCTGGTCTTTATCTATCATTGTGATTCATTTTTATGTAGACTGGCATTGTAGACAACTGAACTGAAAGTAAATAGTTTTGAAGTCATTGAGTTATTATTAATTTTTGATTCCAGCTGTGAAATTAGAGCAGTAGTAGTGATGGGATTCTGTTTTGTGAATTAGACAGATTTTGGCTGGTCTTTTGCAGCCAACCAGTGGAGCTTTGTATGTGAAAAGGCCGAAGAGCTTTGTCTTCCAAAATCCAGATCATCAGGTTTTTTATTTCTGTCTTCTATTTTTTTGTTGCTTTTTTTTTTTTGGCTTTATAATCTTTATCACCTCAACCACATTGAAATTGGTTTTATAACTATCACGTCAACCATGTTGAAATTGATTTTTTAGTGATTTGAGATTAGAGGCAACAAAAATGGGATTTTTAAGCCTCACTTTTACATTATTAGAAGCCAATTGATAAGTTTGTATTTGTTAACTCTCGTCACGGATGCAAGTGAACCACATGTGAATTAACAACCTGTATGATAGGAAAGGAATGAAGAGGTTGATTTGATTCAATTTAATTCAAGAGCTATAAGATTACAGAGTTGATTTATTGACATTTAGTTGAACTTGAATGGGAGGAAATATAGTCATAATCAGAGAAGGTGAATAAATGATTTTGGGGCATGTTAGTTGCAGGTTTGCACATAAGTGCAAGATGCATCCAATCTGTGTGGGCACCTGGAACTATGATGTCCTCAAGCAAGGCATCATTTCTGAGGTGCAAGCCTATTGATGCATTCCAAGTGTGTGCAGAGCATGAGGATTTTTTTTCTTCTCTTTATTGGTCAGTTTTACAGCTGAATGTTTTTGTCCTATTTGTCTTTTGCTTTGAGTATTATAAACAATACTTTTGTAGTGGTTTAATCCCATAGCGAGCTTGGCAGTCAAACATTTGCATCTTGCTTTAGCTCTTCTTTGTTTTACTGCCCTAAATGGTTATCCTTTCTTCCCTCTCTGTTCTTTTTCCTTGATATTCTTCATTGTTCACACTATTGGTCTTCTTTCACTTCTTCTAGCAGTAACTTAATTCCAGATGATGCAATCTGTGTACCGAGTATGCAAATTTTATGAATTTTCCTTCTTTCAGAACTTCAGGAAAAGATAGCGTTTTTAATTTATATTTTGGTTAGGATGCTAGAGATTTTTCTTTATGTTTATCTATAAAAGATATGTTGCCCTATGACATCATTCAGTTTTGGTTCATATGAAATTTTTGGGTATTAGCACTTCCAATCCATAATGTTTTTTCTTTTTTCTTTTTTCCAACTACAGTGAAATTAAATTATATCATTTTAAATAAATAATAAATTAGAGAAAATTAATGCATTATTACATGTAATCAAGGATTATTGTTGTTAATATGGAAGTTAATGGTAAACTTTTCATAATGCATGATGCGAAATATATAAGATGAAAGGAATGTCATAATAAAACCCTTTACCACGTCACAATTGTGGTGAATTGAAAATTAAATGAAGCTGAGGATGACATTTTCACACCAAATGCAACCAAATCTGTTTTTGTATAGAATTAAACTGTAACATGTTTTTGACATTTTGGAAGAACCCAAATGTTTGATTTTGGAGAGGAACAAAGTACATTTGTATTAGGATAGACTGTAAGGGATCTGTTTTATTTTCCATATATGTATGTGCTGGTCTTCTTGCATGTGGTCCGAGTGATTCCTTATCATGTGAACCTTGAGACTGTTTTGTAACAACAAACTTGCTATGGAGATCATGTCAAGATGGAACGATGGGATCTGAACTGAACGTACTGCCATAGTTGAAAGATGATGATATCTCAGTGCATGGTTCATTTAATGATTCTGTGACGTTCCGCCTAACAACTAGGATCTAGATGAGTCAGTGGCTGGGATTTCTTTTGAAGGGAAACCACTTGCAGAAGAGGAAAGTATCCATCATCACTGTGTTGTTTGCTTGATGCCAAAGGATGGCATCTTTCACTGAATTTCTGGTTGTCACACCAATTGTAATTGGACATAATAGTCCTCTTTCAAGAAGTGTGGGGCATTGATTTTGTTTGTTTATGTCAGATATTTAATGGACGACTTCTCGATGGCAACATTTTAATATGCCTAGATTTATAAATAAAACAACTAACTGTGATTTGATTAGCAATTGGGAAATTCAAGAAAGATTAGTTTTTCTTTCACCTTATTGTGGTCTTTGTTTTGTACTATCAGTTAACATGGAGTTGTATGGACTTGGAACTGTAGGAATTCTTTGTAGTTTCTTACCATTTCTTCCCCTTTACATTAAATTTATTCGGACAGTTTAGTATTGCCTTGTGTTTGTTAATAAGGATCAAATTATTAGAAAGCCAGACCTGGTTATAAAATAAAACTATACTGCAGCTTGAATTTTATGCTTGTGCATATCTTCCTTACTGCAGGTTGTGATGCCTACAGTTGAAGCTGATGTGTCATTTGGCCTTGGCAAGTTCAACCTGACTGAGGATGAAGTTAGACATAGAGTGTCAAAAGCTCTGGATGCAGTGGGCATGTCTACATACATGCGAGTAAGCTGATTTTTGGAATACCTTTCAAAGCATTTTTAGTTAGATTTCTGTTGTATAATTACCTTACATATTCACCAGAGCCCAGTTCAAACACTAAGTGGGGGTCAAAAACAAAGAGTTGCCATTGCTGGTGCTCTTGCTGAAACATGCAAGGTGCTTTTGTTGGATGAGCTCACAACATTCTTGGACCAAAATGATCAGGTATGACATTTTCATTGATCAGTGTGCCATTTTTGGAATTGCAAATTCATGGATAATAGATATAAGGTTGTCTGGTGTTAGGTATTGCAACATACATATAAAAGCCCACCACATCTATACATGGTTGGTAACTTATTTTGAATATTTCTTTACGTATGGGACAAAAAAAGAAAAAAAAAAAAGAACTGTATGCTTGGGTGGTGCTCAATACTGAATATTTATATAGTTGATGATTGAGAGAACATTTTGATGCATTATCTAATGCAACATCGTTAAGATACACAAAAGAAAAAAAATGGAATAGACAATTCTATTGGATTAGTGACTACATTTTTTGCACAATTAGTTTAAAAACCATAAGGTTGTTCCATATTTTGTCTTCTGGAGTCACATTCATGAGTATGTAATGCATCCAATAAACTGCTGCTCGTGAAGGAAAATTTTTTTTCCATACGACTAGTTCAAGTGGTTTTTTAATCGTTTTGACATGTTAAGTTTTCTCAGATAGTGGGAAGAGTGTTTAAACTATCATTGCTCTCACCCTCCTTTTTGCTGCTATGCTACTGTTTTTGAAGCATGGATATCCTCACCCCCCCCACCCTTTTTCCCCTTTTAAACTTCTTGCTATTAGTACTACACCTTAACTAGGATCATATTGATGGCCAACGTTCATATATTTGTGGTTTCTGTTGTTTTATCTTCATGCAAAATACCATCTCTTTGGAAATATGCTAATGAACTAAGTGCAAAGAGATAATCCTATACTTCAGATCCAAAAATCCACCATTCAAACTTCAAAGTTCGGCAATTTGATTCTGAGATTCTAAAAGATATTTTTGCATGTTAAGATAGTTATATTTATTTAATTGTCACATCGTATCATACATGTAACCTCTAAAATATTTTAAGAGCAACTTTTATATGGGAAATTAAAATCTAGACCAGATCCATGGTTTTGCAAGCATAATTACATCCCCTATTTTTGTATAATCTTTCTGGATCAGGGTAATTTTGAATAAGATGATTTTGTATTGATTGACCAGATTGGGGTGATTAAAGCAGTCAAGAATTCTTTGACCGCATCTGGTGAAATTACAGCTTTATGGGTAACTCATCGATTAGAAGAACTTGAGTTTGCAGATGGTGCTCTCTATATGGAAAATGGGAGAGTTATTAAGAGTGGTGATGGAACAAGCATATTGGAGTTCATCAAACGCAGGCAATCCGCATACATTGACCAAATTAATTCTTGAGGATATCTTCTTCAGAGCGCAATTTGCCTCATGTACTAGTACTTATTCCATGATATCAAACAAAGAGTTAGTAATGTATAATTTGGATTATATGGTAATTTAGATTTTCTGCAAGCATCTATGACAGGCTATATATATATATATATAATATCATTTGCGTTTCTCCTAAAAAATCATACCATTACTGGCAGAGTTGCATTCTACATTAACTATTGTTTTTCTATACTTTTTATTTCTCTGACTGTTGGATGATAATGTTTACTACACATCCAGTGATAGCTGTTTCTAAAATAGTTCACTTTGGAAAAAGACAATCACTAAAAAAATCGCCTCGTAGCAGATTATGATAACATTTATGTCATTGAAATTTTTGTGCTGTTAGATTGGATGAGAATGTTTTCACTCATTAGACAGGGCTTGTTTCTTGTTTCTAATTGAACCCAAAATTAAATTCTTGCCGAAATGCCTCAAATTTTTTTCCAATTTAGCCAAATCTTATTTTCTTTTTCTCATGAAAACAATGTATGCATCGCGCACATTATTATCCTGGAGTGATAATAATAATAATCATCATCATCATCATCATCATCATCATCATCATCATCATCATCGTGGAGTGAAGATAATAATAATAATAACAATAATAATAATAATAATAATAATAAATTTATTTGAATAAACAAAAGAATAGGATAAATTTTCCCTTTCTCTTTCTATCTCAATTTCTACCTACCCATACATGAACCCTAACATTTTTTCCTAAATTGAAAATAAAAAATTAATTTGCTTTTGAGTTCTCTCCACAAGTCGCAGTTGGAATGAAGCAAATTTTTTGGGGATTTTTTTTAAATAACCAAAATAAAGATAAAATTTTTAAATTACTTTTGACTTTTTTCTTTTAAAAATAACTTTTTGCAAAATATCTTTCAATAATACGGTGATGACATACTAAGCCTAGAAATAGAAAAAAAATTAACGTAAAAACTTTACACATAAATAGGAGTGTAAACGAACAATCTCGCTTGCGAGCAGCTCAGAGTTCGGCTCCTTAAAAGCTCGTTTGAACTCATTTATTAAGTTAAATGAGTAGAGCCCAAATAAGATTTTGAGGCTTGTAAGATAAATTAACAGAGCTCAAACACCTTAAAACTCGGCTCATTAAAGCTCACGAACAGACTCGTTAATATGTTCGTAAGGCAGCTCGCGAACAGGCTCGTTTATAACATTTGTGAACAGGCTCGTGAATAAGCTCACGAACGGACTAGTTTAGGGTATTCATAAACAGACTCGTGAACAAGCTCGCGAACAGGCTCGTTTAAGATGTTTGTAAACATACTTGTTTATATAATTTTAGTATCATTTAATTGTAATGTATATTTATAATAATTTTAAGTAAATATAATTAAAAATTGGTAATTGCAATAAAAATTACATATTTATAACATAAGTTAGCATTAATATCAAAGATTAGTATTAAATAAATTAAATAATTTTGATGTATATTAATATAAATATTAAGTAAATATGTATAATTAAAAATTAATAATTCTACCAAAAATTACATATTTATAACATAAATTAATATTAATAGCAAGGGTTAGTATTAAAACAAATTACATAATTTTGATGTATATTAGTATGAATATTAAGTAAATGTAATTAAAAACTATTAATTGTAATAAAAATTACTTATTTCTTAGTTATAATGTAAATTAATATTAACATAAAAAAAATTAATATCAAAAAAATATATTAGACTAAAAAGTAATACATAATACTAAGTTACTACTTCATTTAGTTAAAATTGTGTAGTTTTCACATGAAACTATGTATATAGTTTTACTATATAATATATAATATTACTATTAAGTATAAATAAATTTAATATTAGTAACTATTAAGATCACCAACTATAAGATTACTACAAGGATACTGAATATAAGATTAGATTACTAATTATTGAGTGTGTTATCACTAAATTTAATATATAAACATATTAACCATAAGATTACTAAAAGGTTACTAAATATAAGATTATATTACTAATTATCGGGTTATGGTTAAATTTAACTTATAAACCTATTAACTTCAAGGTTACTACATACTAAGAATCAATAGACTAATAAGATTGCTAACTACTAAGATCACCAACTATAAGATTATTACAAGTTTACTAACTATAAGTTAATGATATTAATTTTAACTATGTGTATAGTTTTAGTATATAATATTACTATTAAGTAAAAATAAATTTAACTTATGAACCTATTAATTATAAGATTATTAAATATTAAGTATCAATAAACTAATAAAATTACTAACTACTAAGATCACCAACTATAAGATTAGTAAAAAGTTACAAAGTATAAAATTAGATTATTAATTATTGGGTAGCTAAACTGCTTAGCAATACTAATTATTGGGTAGCTAAAATACTTACTCTAGATAATCCTAATCATATAATACTAATTTAGTGTTAGGTAAATAGAATTTAAATTATCATATAGTAGTAATTTAATGTTAAATAAATATAATCCTCATCAATAATAAATTTATTTAATATTAAGTAGATATAATTTAAATTATTAAATATAGTTCAAAATTACGTAGTTTTAACATAAAAAGATGTAGTTTTGATAAAACAAAAAACGTCATCATTTTATATTGAAATGACGTAGTTTTAATCCAAAACAAACAACCATAAAACTAAAAACTTAAGACACATTTCATTTTCAACTAAAAACAGTACTATGTTATATTAATATTGATATTAACTAATTAAAATCTAAAATAATAATTAATTACTAATTATTATTTAAAATATATATTTATTATAAATCTACATATTTTAATTTTAAAATTAAATAAACTAATATAATAAAAAACTAATAAAATAATATAACTCAAAACTGTGTAAGTAGTTTTGATGTTGAATAAATATATCTATAGCCCCTCTAACCCTAAACCACCACCTTCTTCTTCTGATATCTCTTTTTACCCTGGTCGCCTCTCTCATTTTTCATCTCCATCTCCCTTCTTTTTCTTCAACAACAACCTACCTCTCTCATAACTACCCTGTCTCTCTCACCGTTCATCATCTTCTTCTTCTACTTTTGTCGCCATCACCCTCACTGTTCATCATCTTCTACGCCTTGACGGCCTCATCTAATCTCCCTCATCTCGCCCTCAATCTCCATTCATCTCCATCACTAGTCTGCTTTCCCTCTCGTCTCAATCACCCTGCATCTCTATTCATCTTCACCACGCAACCTCATCTCTGCCATGCAACCACACAGTCCACATCTTCTCAGCCGTTCTTAGTTAAAAAGGTGAGAGTACATCTGTTGCTTCAATTTTTTCATTTGTGGCTTTGATTTTTTTTTTTTATGTATGTTTTGATTGTGCTTTGATTTTGCCTTGATTTTTAGTCCACATCTGCTTTGATTTTTTTTTGTTTTGATTATGTTCATTCTTTTTTTTTGTCGCCATTTGATTTTTTCATCTGTTGCTTTGATTTTTTTCCTCTCAG
>CATIWM010129420.1:0-10624 GCA_949671775.1 Mallotus repandus | reverse complement strand
AAATTTAAAAATTTAAAAATAAAGATAAGAAAAAGAAATAAAAAAGGAGAAAAATAAAAAAAATAATGAAAGAATAAAAAAATATAAAAGGGATAAAAATAAAAAATTAAAAGAAAAAATACTTTTAAAAATAAAATAAGTGTTTATATAGTTAATAAAAAAATATATATTTTGCTGAAAATTGAAATCTAAAAGTTGTATATTTATGTAAATTTTTCAAATAATTACAAGCATTGTGGGCTTATATTAAGGAGAGTTCGTGGGCTTGTTTTGTTTCAGATTAGGCTCTTTAATCATATAATGGGAGTCATTGTTTGTACTGCAAGCCCGTGATTCTTTAATAAGAATTCTTATTTATTTTGATTATAATATAACCAGGTACAATCCGTATTAGAACATTTTAAAAAATTTTTAACAATCAATTTAATGTGATTAATATCAATATTCAAACTTAAAATATAATTTAAGTGATGGTAACTTTTTATCAGTTAATTTTAATAATTGGTGGTGATATAAATAAATTACTTTTTATTATTTATGTGAAAATGAAAATAATTACTTCTAATTAATTTGTTTATTAATTCATCCCAACATTGGGTTCATCTTTTATCTTATCATGTCTTGTAAAATATATTACAAACACCATCCAGGAGTCTCAACAGACTACAGTCTAGACACTACATGGCAGTAATAAAGTGATAGTGGGAGAATTATAGCACTCAAATGATGACACCTGTCTCTATTATTGTACTATGTAACATTCAAAGAAACTAAAGGGTCACTCATCATCATGATGTGAAAAATTTAAGGGAATTATTACTGCCGTAAATAGTAAATTACAAGTGATTAAAAGGCCCAGAGGGCTCTCGCCCAAGTGGCAAGGGTAAGACATCAATTCTTGATCCATGATGTATTATTAGTTATGATATTTCTCTTATTCCATATATATATATATATATATATAAATAAAGTGTGTTTAGTTGTAATATTTTTTATTAAAAGGTACATTTGATATCAAATAAAGAAAAGGCAAAAGGAGGGTGTAGGGTACTGTCCTATACAATTGTCCTCATGGGTTTATGAAAGCTTCAAAACTCCACACTATGGCTCCACCACCCACTGGCCAGTGGCCACCTCAGTTCCAGGAAAATGCCTTTTAACATTTTGCTCTCTTTTCTTTTTATCTTCTTCAGCCCAAAACAAAAGGACAACTAGCTCTAAAGGACAGCAGCAATTTGGTGCAACCCTTCTTCACATGTATGATAATGAAATACACTCATTCAGCATATCGTGGCTTTGTTTGGATTTATTTGAGCCACTCGGATTCGGAGAGACTACTCTGCACTGCCCCGCTCTGCTCTGTTCTGCACATAATTATTTGGTGGCAAAAGTTCATGCGAACATTTGGTAGTTGAGATGGCTGGCTACAAACATACAATGAGAAAATAGAATAATGTTCAATTCACATCATGAAGGTGAAGAACATTTTTTCTGCAATTGCTAGGCCAATTACCTTGTGTACTTCCCTACAATGCAAGTTGGAAAAAAAATATTTTGGGTATCAATCATTAATTATCATACCTTAATGATTTAATCATTAAATATATTTTTTCAATTTTGAATAATATTAAAAAGTGTTAATAATTTCGATACATAAATGACAAATTTATTTGTTTATTTGTTTCGGGACATTTTACAGTGTCATAGTGACACAATGTCATAAAAAATATGCGGACATATGTCAGTACAACCGGTTGCCTTTCTTGAAATTGAAACTTGTTTAATCAGTAACCATTCTTTAAGTAAAAAAAAAAAAAGAAACCCAATCCCTTCCTTCCTTTGCCAGTGGCATTCTCCATCTTCATCGGTCGAACTCTCTGCTCATGAAGATAACTAAGAGTGAGAAAAAACCATCCGTATCCAAAAAATCAACCCGACCCGAACCGAAAAGATGAAGCGGTTCAGCTTCCAAAATTTGATGCAGCTCGGTTCGGCTAGAAGGGGTTGAAAATGTCAGTTTTTGGTTGTTGGTACGGTGTGTGGTTTTGATAAATTGAACCATTTGAAAAACCGAATATATATACATACTAAAATGATGCGTTTTATTTATATCTGGTCATATATATACATAATGTTCTAACCTTAATTCATTAAACCTAATTCTCTAACCCTAAGATTATCTCATTTCTCTTTTCTTCCTTCGTCGCCTGTCTCTTGCTTTTCTCTCAACTCAACCCTAAACCCACTAAGCCTAACTCTCTTTCCCTCTTCCTTGCCTCTTCTTGCCCTCTTATGTCTCTCAATTTTGAATGTTTACCATAAATCAAAGAGACTAGAAAAGCTTTTGCACTTGATTTGCTTTATCATTGAAACAAAAATGGTTTATTAAGTCTCTGTAAGCCTTGAACGTCTCTGTGACTCTGTCTCTTCTTATTCAAAGAGTGGTTGTTCTTGAGGTGCTCAGGTTGTGTTCATATAATTTTTTGAGTGACTATAGAGGTCCAGATGACCAGATTTATAGAGCAATGACTAGATCAACATTTTTCAACATGTTTTGGCTATAAAATCAATATGCATCTTTGATTCATGATAATATGAGTCAAAATATGGTAATTTTTAATGTCTCTGTTTGCATTTTCTTTTGAAATTAAGAAAACAAACTATAATAGTTTTATATCTTTTGTCTATCATGGTTCTTGACGATTCTTGATGTTGATTTAGCATTTCATTAATGAAATGATATAAAGCAAATGATGGAAGCAAAAAAAAAAGCTTTACGATCTCTGTTGCTCTGTGGACTGTGATTTTATCTGCTTGATCTATCACTTGAAAATATTTTTCTAGGTTTTCTTTAAAGGTATACCTTCTTCGTATATTCTGTGCCTTTTATTTTTTTAAGTTGTGATTTAAAGGGATTTTAAAAAATATGGATAACATTCTTATGTGTTTTTTATGCCTGTGAGTTGTTACAGATAGACACAAACTCTACTCTTGTTGGAGTAGAACCTGCATTAAATGCAAATGTGGTGGAAGCTCCTGTTGGAGTACAACCTCCATCAAATGCAAATTCAGTGGAAGCTAGTGTCGCTAATCAATTTGAGCAACCTCAAAATACTAACACTGAAAAAAATGGAAGGAGACAGAGTCCAGATTAGAGGTGTGGAAGCATTTCGAGAAAATCAGAGATGCTCAAGGCATTGTGGTAAAAGGAAAATGTGTTTATTGTTTTAAATCTTATGGTGGCCATTCAAAATTACATGGTACTTCAACACTTAGAAATCACAGCTTTACTTGTCCTAAAATGCCTCATTCTAAGGACAACAGGCAATCACTCTTGACACTACAACCTATGGAAGCTGATAATAAAAATGAAAATGTTGGCAATTTAGGAACATGTAAGTTTGATCAAGAATCTGTTAGAAAAGCACTTGCTAACATGCTGATTATTGATGAACTCCCTTTCAAATTTGTGGAGGGTGAAGGATTTAAAAAGTTATTAAATGTTGCATGTCCTAGGTTTAAGTTGCCTTCGGGATCGAAATTAAGTAAAGACTGCTTCTTTATCTATTTGAGTGTGAGACAGACTTTTAAGACCTTTTTCAGAAATCATTGTCAACGTGTTTGTTTAACCACTGATGCCTGGACTTCAATTCAGCGTATAAATTACATGTGCATCACAACACACTTTATTGATGATCAGTGGAAGCTCCAAAAGAAAATCATATCTTTTGTTCCTATCACTTCTCATAAAGGAGAATACATAGCTAAGGCACTTGAAAATTGTATTCTTGAGTGGGGTTTGAAAAATATTTTTTGTGTGACTGTTGACACATCATTAAATGAAACAACAATGGGTTATTTTAAAAAGAAATTATTGAGTTGGGGTGCTTCTAATGTTAGATGTAAATATTTGCACATGAGATGCATTGCACATGTTTTGAATCTGATTGTTCAGGATGGTCTGAAAGATGTTAGTAATTCAGTGAAAAAAGTTAAGGAATTAGTAAAATACATTCGAAACTCACTATTTAGGTTGAGAAAATTCAAAGAAGTATCTGAGCTTGTTGGAATTGAAAGCAAAGCATCTTTGTCCCTCGATGTTTCTACTAAATGGAATTCCACATATATTATGCTTAAAACTGCTTGCATCTTTGAAAAGGCTTTTGAAAAATATGGTGAATCAGATTCATCTTTTCACTCTGATTTTGGGGATGAAATGCCTGACTATTTCGATTGGATTAATGTCAAAAAATTGGTTTATGCTATGACTATGAGAATTTTTGGTCTTTATACATGACATCAAACACATTCTTCTCTGAAATTTCTGAACTCTATTGCCTCCTAGATGATTGGAGTAAATCTTTTGATATTTCTTTGAGTTCAATGGCTGTTTCTATGAAATCAAAATTTGATAAATATTGGGTGGGGGGGGGGGGGGGTATTCACAAGATGAATAATCTTATATTCTTTACTAATGTGCTTGATCCAAGATTTAAATTTGAATACATCTTTTTCTCATTAAATCAAATGTATGAAGATCTTGGTTCTAGCTTGTGTGATTCTATCAGAGGGAATATGGTTGAGTTGTTTCTTTATTATGTGGGAACTTATGGTCAGTTTGCTACTCAATCTCAAACAATCCCTCTTGCCAATTTTAACTACTCTCAATCTATTTCTGCTTCGACTAACATTGGAATTTCTTCATCGGTGTTAAAAGAAAGATTCAAAAAATATAAGTCAGATATTGGATTGGGTGGAAGCGAGAAATATGATCTGGATTTATATTTAAGTGATTCAGTTATAGAAGAGGAGAGGGAGTTTGATATATTGAGGTGGTGGAAGCTCAATTTAGAAAGATTTCCTTTGCTCTCTCGAATGGCTAGAGATATTCTAGCTGTTCCCATATCCATAGTTGCTTTAGAGTTCACTTTCAGCACCGGAGGATGAATTCTGGATGTATTTAGGAGTTCTCTAACTCCTAAAATTGTTGAAGCTCTAATATGTTCACAAAGGTTGGCTTAAAATGGGTAGATTCCAATCTTTTGAGGAGGCACCTGATGATTTAAAAGACTTTGAGAAAGGCAAGTGTTTTATACCCTTTGTTGTATATGTTTTTATTCAATATGTTTATTTGTATTTGATTATTGGATTTCTGTTTTCTATTTCATATCTACCCCCTATTGGAGTAGGCCCTTCTCCAATTTGTCAAATCCTTTTCACTTCTTGCATATTCAGTAATTCTTATCATTCATTTTAAATAACTCTAATTCTTATAAATTGCAATATATTTACTGCACTATTAATTACAATATGTTTATTATTTCAGGCAATGATGAAACTTCCACAAATATACTGAAACTAAAAGGATGCCTGACTGTATTCCTTTGGGTGGCATTGCTTGAAATGCAGCCAGGAACATGAATTCATTTGGGTGGCATTGACTGAAAATCTCAAATGCAGCCAGGAATGCTGTTGCATGCTTTGATATGACTTTAAAATTCCTTTTGAGCCTATGCTGCTTTGTTTTTGTTTTATGCTCTTTGCTTGTCTATGATCGAATTTGTGCATTGTTTGCTTGCTTGCTGAGTTTTTTTGAAATGCATGCATGCTTGTTGAGTTTTTTTGAAATGCATGCATACTTGCTGAGTTTTTTTGAAATGCATGCATGCTTGCTACTTGCTTTGACTATGCTTCTTGCTTTATCTGATTTTATTAACATAAGTTATTGTCATTTGCTTGATCTGCTTGAATACATTGGCACTATAACATTGAAGAGATTTGCTTGAATGTTGCTGCATTTGTTTCCTGTTATTACAGTACAACATAAGTTGCATTTCAAATAGAATATTATAGAATTGCATGCAACTAATTTCTCTATTATATGATTGTTTTCTTGAGCCTGTGATGAATGCTTTCACCATGTATTTAGAGTCTTTGAGAATGCTGATGTTGCATATTTTTTAGGAGGGAAAATTCTTTTTACAGCTAAAATATGTGGCTGTATTCTTGATATGACTTAAAAATATTTTTCTGAGCCTTTTTATCTTTTATGTATTATGTATTTCTATTAACAATGTCTTATCGTAACTTATAATGCTATGTTAATCTCCTTTTTGCAGGAATGCATTTTTTGTTTTTTGGTTTTATAGTTACAGGACTTGTATTGATTTTTGGTTGCTTGGTCCTGGCTCTAAAAAGTATACTGGAAGATGATCCAATCTTCACAGTATGAGCTTCATGCTATTAGAATTTGTATGAAATTCATACTGTAATATGTAGTATATTGTTATATTTTGTATATTTTTTGTATTGGGCTTTAGGGTTTAGAATAATTGAAAGTGTAATTTCAATCGTGCCTCCATTTATATTATAATTAAAACACTGGGTTTGAGCCCATAACGTTGTTTTGTAAGTTAAGGTTTAATATTTATATAGTTTTTTGTTTATTGGACTAAGGCCCAACCAAATCGGCCCATCCAATTACCTGATCTGATTTAACCCGATATTTTCGGACCTCCGACCTGTCGATTTTCATTACTCTTTCAGTTCGGTTTAGTGTCCAAAAATAAGCACCCAAACCCGATAAGATTAGTCCCTAATAAACTCGCCCTGACCCGACTCGCCCGATGCTCAACCTTAAAGATAACGATGATTTTTGGATCATCAGTAGAACTCTCTGCTCTGTTAGATAAAGAGATGATTTATTTTCATCAGGTAGCAAAATCTAATTAATATCGGGATTGTAGCACAAAGAAGCTTCTATTCATAATATTGTTAAGGGACTCCTTAAATTACTCTGTATTTTTGTGCTCATGTTGTGAAACTAGTTAATTAGACACATTTTTCATTAGATGGGCCACTGGCTTTCCCCTTTCTCTCATTTTCTTTTAGATAATCACATTTAACATCCACTGCGATTCATCTATTATGAGTTTGGGCTTTGCATCTAAAACTGTACATTTATATATGAAATATGAATGCCTCATCATATACTGTTTTAAGTGATTTGATATTATCTTTTCCCCAAACCTAATAATTTCTAATCCTGATTTGAAAAGCATTGTTGATCTTGTGCTCTTTGTTTAGCAACATTATTTTGATGGTAGGCAATGTATATCATTTCTTTGTATATAGTGCTTGTCTATAAACATATAGTATTGGCAAAAAGAATACTCCATGTTTTAGAGCAACTATTTTAAATTTTTTGTTATCGAAGTAATCATCGTATAACTTCAACTAACCCTTTAATTTTACAGTCAAAAGATCCAAAGATAGTTATCAAATTTACAAGGAAAAAAATAACAATCAATTGATAAATAACCGTAAGATCAATGGAGAAAAAGTAAGAAAAAAAAGAACCTGGGAAAAATGGAGGTAGAGAATCAAGTTTTTAGTTCCTAAGTCATTAAGTTTGCCAATCTTACCGCCAGAGGCAACAAGAGCAAGGAGATCAAGAAATGAAAAGGGAAGACGGTTCTTCCCTTGAGATTTTCTGAAAATATTTTTGAGGGAGCTATGATTTATTATCAATAAAAAAAGGAGATGGTACCTCCTTTTTCAGAAAATTTTAATTCATAAAATTTATTACAATTTCATTTTTTGGGCTTTTCAAAATTAGGGTTCTCATAATTTTAAATTTGGGAAAAACTTGCTTTCTCGTTAACTTGTAGAAAAAAAAAATTCGTTAGGTTTTAGGTTTTTAATCAACTGTCCCAAATAGATTCTATAAATTCAACGACTATTATATATGATGACATGGTCTCATTATGACACCATAGAATTTGCCTTTTTTTTTCATTTGATACTCTCAGTAATCAGTAGTCATAAGGTCTCTAATTATTGTGAAGTTCGAGCCAAATAGATAAATGAATAAAATTCTTTTAACACTTATTTTTTCTATATATAAGATTCGAATTTGAGATTTGTAGGAATAAGATGTTTATTTGAATTGAAATGACAAACTAAAAAAGATACCAAGTTCTGTTGCTTGTACAAAGTGTACATTCATATAAGATAAATATGGGTCATTATATAATGTCATGATGACATGGTGTCATGCAAAAGATAGCCGTTGGATTTAGTGTTTTAAATCTTAATCGCTTAATTTTTTAACTTGTGACCCCAGTGGTTCAAATAATATTTTAGGAAAATAGTTTTTTTTGAAAGAATATTTTAGGACGTTAGATATGCATGTATATCTTTTTATATTTTTAAGATAACAATTAAATTATTTCAAAAAAAGATAACAATTAGATAAATATGGTACATTTTTGTTGAAAATATCTAGCACAAATCAATTAATGCCAAATATAATGACTAATATGCCATTTGATATATTATTGTTTTTAAAATTGCACTTGAAAGCTGCCCTTCTCCTTTTAACCCGCCTGGATGTCTTTAAATTAAAAAAAATAAGAAAATCCTCCCGGCTCGACCACTCTATTTTCTTAATTAAGCTTTCCAATAGGCTAGAAGGGCTAATAGGGCATTCATTAAGGGCTAGAGCTTCAAGCAAAAGGGCTTGTGCCACTAAGGAAGAGAAGGAGTTGTTTGCAGGTTTTACATTAGAAATATAAAGGTTTAGAATCCTCCATTCCCGACGGGGAACCCTGGGGAGACTAGTTCAATGAATGCCTAGTTAGAAGTAATTATGAAATAAGAAGCATCGATTGCAAGCTGTGAGGAAGAATAATTCTCTTAGCAGACAATAATGAAATTCAATTAGTCCCGCACTTCCCACAGGAATATAAGAGTATGCAAGCACATTCATTTAATTGGAAAGCTTTCCTTGGCTAGCCCCCTTTGAAGAAAGATGCCAATTACCAAAAGCAGTAACAATAGCAATAGCAATAGAGTAGCATTAAGAATTAAGACCTTAGGCTTCGTTCATCAAAGTAGCAGTCCTTAGGCCCTCATCTGGTGCCCTGTAACTTGGCTTGCTCATGCATTTCCCCTTGGATTGGGTGTTGGAAAGAGATTGCTAGTCTAGACTACCATACTCATAAAATGGATTACATTTACCTTTACCTGCCCTAGCTTATTTATTACATAACATTAGATAGGCCTATCCCCGCCTAAGGAAACTTTCTAAGGGAAAGAGAAAATCCATCTATTACATATAACTAAAGAAAGATTAATCTTACTAGAAGCTTTTAAACTTCTGAAACACTCTCTTAATATCACCCCTAAGACTGATAGATATATCCATACCAAAAAGAAAAGTATAAAATTTTGAGGGCGATGAACTCCTCCGTTTCTTTCGGAGGTGCTGACCCACAATGAGGCAGAGATGACTAAGTGATATATGGAATATGGCAACGACAACAACATGTCATAAAAGGAGATAACAGGTGGAGCCGAAGGAATTGATAGAATATAAGATAGATATTCCGGGTGTACTTATGAGCTAAATCCTAAAGCAAGTAAGGTTGAGCAGCTCAGGCCCAATCCTTAGTCAAGCAAGGTCCTTGTCTTTGGTCTGTCAATCCACTTCCTTCTTTTCTTTGAGCTTCTCAGACTAAGGAACTAATTCGGACTTATAACAATTTTCATTGTGTACCAAGCATCTTCTTCCTAACATTGGCAGATAGCGCTACGGGTCTACGCTTGTTCCTGTGCAAGAATCTCCAGTTATGTCTTGCTCCTTTCTTTCACCTCAGTAGTGAGCATTACTAGATCTGATTTAACTGAATATGGGACTTGGATATGCCCTTGCTCTCGGTAGATATGCTAGGCGAGATAATGATAAAAGGGAAAATCGAACTTGTTTTGTTTGCGGAAGCATCTATGGACCAGGTTTAAAATTCCTTTCTTTCTACTATTATAAAGAAGAATTTTCAGGAAGTAAATTCCTTCCAACTTATGAATACTTAATCTAACTAGCTCTTGGTATGATAAGGAAAGGTATTTCCAGAGCTAATGGAAGGTTTGGAACCCTAGTAGCAGAATGGAATCCGTTTACCTGAGGTTCAGTATCAATAGAATTTAAGTATGAAATGCTCAAGATATGATCAAGTGTATGCATAGTGCCATTAGAATAAACATCAATCAAGTAAGCGAAATCAGAGGTTATTGCATTAAACTTTGAAAAGAAAACATCATTAGAGATCACATAGTCAACAACTAGTAGTTCTTCTCCTTATCATAAGAGTCATTTCATACCTGGCTTGCTCTATCAAAAAAAGAAAAAAGAGGGTTTAAACCTACCTACCTTTAATGGCTTGTTAGTCCCTACCCCACCGTACTAAACTAATAGTTCTCACGAAACCCTCCCCTCAGGGATAGAATAAATCCTAAGGACAAGCCTTCGCTCATTGGAGAACTGGGCCGTAATAGCGAAGCGAACTCTTTACATAACATAAAGTGAGTCAACTTGCTTGTGGATAGCCCGCGTGTAACGCCCACATAATACATTTTCATTTATTTGCATAACATGCATATCATATAGTCATGAGAAATAGATGTAATATGTGTGATATTAAGTCCATAACAAGAATTAGAAAGTTAAGGGCTTAAATTGGTTAAAGACAAAAATAAAAGGGTTTAAATTGGTTTTGTTGTCGTCGTGACTATCATTAGTATTGTTATTATTATTAAAAAAAAAAGGAAAGAAGAGTTTGGACAT
>CATIWM010129412.1:0-11106 GCA_949671775.1 Mallotus repandus | reverse complement strand
AAAAAATCCCACGTGAATATATTTATAAGGCAATGTTATCTATATACTATATATAAAAGCTGAGTACACAGAATTTGCCACCTGATATTCATTGTGCTTAGATTGTGCCATATTTCAGTTTAAAAACATCACAGAGAAACCGAGATGTTGAGAGCCCATCATCCATTGGTTACTCTGTGTTATTTTTAATAATAAAGTAACCAAAGAGACTTGGTTGGCTGTTCAACTCTCCACTTCCCCCAACAGCTACAAAGTCCTTTTCTTTTCCTCTTCCCCTTCAACGTAATATTTCCCATTATTTTATTCTTTTACCAACTCATCCTTGTTATCACCATCAGTTCCATATCTCCTCCGCCAGCACTATCACCACCACCGTCACCGGGACCACCACCTTGCAAGCCCTTCAATCCCCGAGCGCCCACAATGCAACGAAGCGGCGGCTTGCTAATAATGTTTCTTTTATCACTGCAACGTCTACAAACAGCACTACTGTAGCAGCTCCAAAGCGAGAGAAAGACCCTAAAAAAAGGGTGGTGATTACTGGTATGGGATTGGTGTCTGTGTTTGGGAACGATGTTGATACTTACTACGATAAACTACTCGCGGGAGAAAGTGGGATTGGACCTATTGACAGGTTATATTGATGGAAAAAATGATAGAAGGCTTGATTATTGTTTGAGGTATTGCGTTGTTGCTGGTAAAAAAGCTCTTGAAGATGTTGATCTTGCTGGCGATAAGTTTTCTAAGGTTTATGTCTAAACTTTTTAGTTTAAAAAGTTGCGGGTTTGTTTTGTTTTATGTGGTTTTTGTTGTTATTGATTCGTGAAACTTTGTCCGTTGCTTTTGGATTTTAGATTTGAAGGTCTGTTTGATTGGTAATATAATCTATATATATAATACACAGATTGCAGTTATTGTTGTCTACATATGAAGATGCTAAACATGCAGGACAAATTGGTTGTCCTCTTGAGTGATTTATGGTATCTCTGCCCTTTGTTTTAAATTTATTTTTATTGTTTTCTTATTAGGTTTTTAGGTTGCTTGAACAATAAGTAGGCTTGAATCGGATTTGTTTTGTATGTGTGGGAGCAAGTACTTTGAGAATCTGAATATTGAATTCACTATCAGTTCCATGCGTATAGCAGACATGCAGGATTTGTTTATTGATTTATTTTCTCTTCTATTGGAAATATATTGATTTTAATGCATTTTATATATTCCTTTGTCATGTTTTGAGGAAAATAAAATTTACTTCTGCAAACTTACTAATTTACTAATTTCCAACAAATTGATCTCAGATTGATCTAAAATTTAGAAATTTGTATTATTTTTTCACTAATATATTGCAAACTGTATTCGATTGCTGACCAATATATGTTGCTTATCAGAGTTTAAAGTCATAACTCAATGATAGTATTGGACCTTTTTTTTGGCTAAAAAGTAGTTAGTAAAGTGTTTGGGAATTTGAGATGAAGATGCAGTCTTGGTCTTAATTAGATAACAAACCAATGTTCATGGCTTTTTTGCTTAAGATTAAAAATGTTGGCTAAAAGTGCAAAAAAGAGTCTCATAGATACATTGCCAAATTGCTTATCTGCACATTATGTACATTGCAGATTGATAAAGAGGAGTTGATATAGTTATTTAGAGTAGGCTGCTGGGTGAAATTAGGAGTCTTTATATGCTTTTTTTTTTTTTACTGAAGACGTCCACATGCACATGGAGACCTCCACTCTAGACCCAATTCACTGGCTCTTTCCAATTTTTGGTTCATGCTTGCATGAGGAATAGAATATTTATTTCTCTTTTGGTTCGATGATGCTAGAAGATTATTCAATTTCTTGCTATTTGGAGATTTGGGTTTTGCTTTGGGTTCTCCAATTGATAATAGATTCACAATAGTTTTTTTTTTTACCAGGTAGATGGTAGGCTTCCCTTCTTCTCACCTTGGCTGCTAATCAACGCTGCTACCTTCCTTGCCTCTATCTTTAGCGACAACGGTTCCAGGTGGATTTTCGATTTTCACATCACTACCAGCTCCTCTGCTGCCCAGCTATTTGCTCTTCATCAGGTGAGTCAGCAATTTGTTCTACAAAAATTATTAACAATCCTCTTATTCTCTCACCTATTTTTTCCTATTCTCCCCCTCCTTTTGCTGAAGCCTTCTTTACTTTGCTCTTTCAATTCTCCTCTTTTGTTATGCGAAAACACTTAATTTTGAAATATCTGTTTGGACACGATCTTGAGTGGGTCATCTAACATCTTAAGTTGCAGATATAAATGTGTGGACTCTAACATCTTGAGTTGCAGATATAAATGTGTGGACTTAAGAGATGGCTGAAGTTATTGCAAAGGTTAGTTTTCTATTTGATTTGCTATTGTTTTAATTCAATCTGAAAATGGCATTGTTTGGAATCAATCATGTTTTAGAATTATGTTTCAATATCCTATTTTGGAATAATTCTGTACTTATGTATAAGAATTGGATTCAAGAAATTACAAGCTCTCCAATCTGAACATTGCATTTCTTTTGATTAATTTATATAGGTCATGTAATGCATATTTTGGCTTTAAACATGGTTATTATGTATATAACTCATTAATTGTTAGCCAAAGTGGTGTTTGATTTATTTGGTTTCTAATATCGTTGATATTTGATATATTTGAAGTATGATTATTAAAAAAAGTTAGCAACTACATTTTTGTGGACAGAGATGCACAATCATGTATATTTTTGTTGAATGATTTGAAATCTTGAATTGATCATCAGGATTATTGTTCCAAACCAATTTTAACCATCAATAGATTATTAAGCATGACAATTGTTGACTTGACAACAATTTAGAAATTAAGTAGATGTAGGCAAGTAGTTAAATTAAAAAGTGAAGCGATTCAAGGAAAGTGATGAGAAGAAACAAAGTTGTCATAAATTACTGTCCCTGTATCTGAGAAGCATTGTAAGAACCAAGAACATATTTTTTATATGAATAACAATACAAGATGGTATGTATGCTTCCTATTACTTTGCTCATATGCAACTATAATCTATTACAGAACTTCTGTTTATCTACCTCTTTGTTGTCCACTTCGGTTTCTAAAAGTAGCTATATAATTTTACAAAAGTGTCCTCCAAAGTAAATTAATCCGCTAGATGGAAGCTTTGGACCATTTTCTAATATTTATTGAAGGGGCCGTTAGTCCTAGAATGGTTGAGATTTTTTTTTGGCTTTGTTGCTGCAATTGTCTAAGCTTTGTTGCTGCAATTGTCTAACTTATGTATAATTATTTCTAGCCATGGCATATTCTTTAGTAATCGCTAAAAAAAAAAGCAATGGAGGCTCAAATGCTAAGCAATAGAAGATGGAAAAATTAAAAATGTTAAATAAGCTCCTAATTATTATGCATATGCAATATATTGCAGCATTTGCTCTCATTTCTATGGTTTTCATTCTCATGTTTTCTTCTTATTATTGTGTTATCCTACTGTAATATAACTTTTAGCTCCTAAATTTTTTTTCATGTCTTTCATTTTTCGATTTCTATTTCTTCTATATATATTATGAGCATAAAAATTTTCCTCGCACTCAAGGAAGGACCTGACAGCCATATACAAAATCTTAGATGACATTGGCTATAAAGATGATGAAGGAGTAACAAATACGGTCTGTATTTGCTTTAAATCACGCAGTTCCTTTAGATTTTCATGTAAGCTTAAATGTTTCAATTTCTCCGGTTGCATTGTAGCTTTTGTTTCCAAATGTGGACTGATGAAATGAAAGAAACTCTAACTTTCAAGAAAAAGGGGCGACTCTGCTATCAAGCGGAAGGACTTCAGAGATACAATTAAGTGTTACAAACAGGTTTCGGTCTACATCATGATCTGCTTTTTCATTTTAAAACTACAGGCTGTTTCTAAATTATCTGTTGATTAAATACTTGGTTTGACAGACAATTCCTGGGTAAATTATCCCTGTTTTCTTTTGAGTGTAGTTTAGTTTGGTTACAAAAAAGAGACAAAAGGGTATAATGCTGTAATATGTGTACATACGAGGAGTCTGTTATGTGAAAAAGGAAGTGTTAAATTATGTAAATTATCCATGGAGGTGGATGAGTGTATATATATGCAACTGTGGAAATTGTAAGAAGATTTCCACTCTCAATAAGTAAGAGAGGTTCTGAACTCTTCCGCCTTCTGAAGCTTAAATGTTAGATTCATTCTTAACTTTTAGTGGGAATTGAGACAATTTGTTTATATTATATAGTTTGTATTAGCATATAGGTGGAAATAATTTTCCTACGATTGTAGGCTTAACGTTGGCACACAGAGATATTGCAGAGCCTTCTTTTCCGCTGTATGAGAGGTTAACGACAGCAAGCTCCACATTCTCACATGGATTACTGCTGCTACAATTAAATTGGACAGCCACAGCAGTTGCAGAAGTGGCCCTGATGTTCTTGAAGATAACTTTCCTAATCTTAACTTTTGATGGAATTTGCAAAAATAATAAAAGCAATTGGTTACAGTTGACAGATTGTGAATTAAAAGATTATCTTTTCATTTTTTTTAACTTAATTAATTACCTTTGGATTGCATTGATTCCATGGGCAATATACTTGATCTATCATAATTGGGTTCATATTTCTAACTACATTTATTTAATTTTTATAATTTATTTATTTTTCATTTTTCTCCTTTTTAACATATTAATGAGCTAATTTTTTAGTGTAATTTATATACTCTTTCTATATGATTTTAATGTAACTCACATAACTCATTTAGTTATATGGAATACAATAATAAGTGTCCGATTAAACTAAAATTATACTATAAAAGTACCTAAATTAAAATAGTTATTAATTAAGAATAAAAAATTAATTAGACAATAAGTGACTAATTAATTATATGAGATTATAATTAAATACAACAATAAATAGCCAATTAGTTAACAATTAAAATAATAAAAGCAACGTATAAATTGAATTGATTATTAATTGAAATTGAAAAATTAGTTGATAAGTGGTAAATCAATTTATATAATATTAAAATTAATTATAATAATAAATGGCTAATAATAGTAAAAGTATTGAACTTTTTAATTTTTTTTAAAAATAATCAATTACAATAATAAATAGCTAATTAATTACAAAGATAATGAAGTTTTCAATTTTTTTTTGGTTATGCACTCCAATTGAATTCAGATAGGTTAAATGTTTCAAATATGCTTAAATGTTTATTTCATCTTTATTTTTGAATTTTAATTTTATAATAGTAATTTTTATTTATGTAAATTTATCATGTGTGTACGTATATATAGGTTTTTATAATTAATTTATTATTATTCTAAAATATTAAAATATTCATTAAAATTTTATAAAAAATTAAATCACAACCGCGCGATGCGCGGGATTACAAACTAGTCTAGTATAATTTATGTAATATGTTCTCTAAGTTTATACAAATTTAGCAAATCTTAAATACGTCAAAATTTGTTAATAAAAAGTAAAAATATTTCAAAGTAATAATCAAACTAAATAATATTTTTTATATAAATTATTATAATACAATAAATAATAATATTGTCATAAAAGTAAGAAAACAAAAAATAAATCAAGACTCTATTTATTTATGAAAAATATTTTTTTGACCCCTTATTTTTTAATATTTGAATCACTTAAAAAAATAAGTTTAAAAAAATAATATACTAGTAAAAATAAATTACTTTAAAATAAAAATAATTTTTTATTTTAAAGGTAAAAAATATTTTTTAATATATTATTTTTTTATTTATTATCTTTTTTTATTTTTTAATATTTTATTTTTTCATTTATTATTTTTTACTGTTATAAGTAAATATAAAAAAATATTTTTTAAAATAATTATTTAAAAAATATTTTTTTTGAAAATATTTTATGGAAACAAACGTAACTCAGTAACCATTTGAATTAACGTATAAATAATCATTGGCAAGCGCAATGCATCTACGGAAAGTAGCTGAAAATGAAATGATGTTCAAAAAAAAAAAAAAGAGGAAATGATAGCAAGAGGAGAGCGAGGGAGCGAGAGGCAAAAGGAGGGTAGGATGGGGTCCAGACTCCAGACTAAGGAGTAAGGAGCGTAGGGTCCGGATAGTCCCAGTCCGCTAGAAAAAAAAAAATAAAAAACGCATGCGGTTCAATGATGTGTTGCGGTGGTGGCCGTTCTGCATAAATCTCCTTAAAATAATATTTTTAACCTGCTTGCCGTTATCTTTCCATTAATATTCATATATAATAATAATAAATAAACCAAAAACCACTGCACTACGACCTGTCAGCTGTCAGTCTCTGCTTTCAACTACTGCCTGCAATTTTTCTCTACTTGTCCCGTCAACGGGAACCAAAAAGGGTGATTAAGGCGACCGGTGATGGTGCTGCTGCTGAACGCTCTCACCCTAGCGAGAACTATGTTCTCTATAAACGACATCGTCTTTGAAGCCGACGACATTAAATTCGGTACTCCTTGGTGGTTTGTTTACGCTGGCATCTCTTGCTTGCTTGTTCTCTTTGCTGGTATCATGTCTGGTCTTACTTTGGGTTTAATGTCTCTTGGCCTCGTCGAGCTCGAAATTTTACAGAGAAGTGGCTCTCCTACCGAGAAAAAACAAGCTGGTTCGTACAATTTTGTTTTCCTTAATATTCATCAAACTAACCCTCATGCTGTGTTCTGCTTTAAAGTTCTTTTCCTTGTATTATTATTATCATTACTTGTGTACTGCAGCTGTTATTTTACCCGTGGTTCAAAAGCAACATCAGCTTCTTGTAACTTTGCTCCTCTGTAATGCTTGTGCAATGGAGGTACTTGATCACAATTAAGTATATTCAATCCACCTGCAATTAAAAGGGGAATCATTTTTTTTTTTTTTGTGTGCGCGTGTGTTTGTGTTCTTGCAGGCACTTCCTATTTACCTTGATAAGATTTTTCACCCCTTTGTTGCTGTTTTGCTGTCTGTTACATTTGTTCTTTCTTTTGGGGAGGTACAAATACAATGTGCTGCAAATTCCTTATGGTTCTTCTTTGTAATTATATATCCTAGATTTAGAAAAGGATTAATTTATGCATAATCTATGTTTGATCAGGTTATTCCCCAAGCTATATGCTCAAGATATGGATTGTATGTTGGTGCAAATTTCGTGTGGTTGGTGCGCATCTTGATGTTCATATGCTATCCTATTGCTTATCCAATTGGGAAGGTAAGTAAATTTACTGTACTGCATGTGACTTACCTCAAGTGCAAATGTATGGTACTATATTGTGATAATGAGCATTAGTTGCAGTTTTTTAAGCAGCTCCAATGACATGTTGATAAAATCTTGCAATGGGGCTGAGGTAACTCAGTTGCCAAGTTTATTGATCATATTGAGTTGATCAATGTGATTTCAGGTTTTGGATGTTGCACTAGGACACGGTGATCTTCTGTTTCGACGAGCTCAACTTAAAGCGCTTGTCTCCATCCATGGCCAAGAGGTAAAACCTAGTTGTCTTTTGTAACCCAGCTTGAAATGCTTTCACTTATATTTATCCGTTAATTCTATTAATGCACATGTTCTCTATTTAATACCAAAGAATGCTGTATTATTCAACCGTCTCATGAGTTGCACATATGCTTGTGTAATAATGGGGTTTTCTGAGATTGGTATATATGCATGTGGATCTCATTGGTTCCATCATCTGTTAGCTTACTGTTTCCATCCATTATAGGCTGGCAAGGGAGGTGAACTCACACATGATGAAACGACAATTATCAGTGGAGCACTAGATCTAACTGAGAAGGTAGCTATTGCTTTGGGATAGGCATTCCAGAGCATTGGGATTTTGTGACTTGTTGCAATTGTAAAACTTTATCATCTTGTACCTGTTGTGTTTTGTAGAGGATGAATTTTATTTCTGGACTGTACATGCTGACAAATTTTCTTATGCTCCCAATCCTTGACATCTAGATTTTAGGCCTGTTCCTAATAATTTTATTTGGCAAATATATGGGATCCGCATAAATTGATTTCTGAGGTTTGTTCTGGTATGCAGACTGCAGAAGAGGCTATGACACCTATTGAATCAACTTTTTCTTTAGATGTCAATTCAAAATTGGACTGGTGAGTATGTTTTGGGAATGATCATCCATTTATCAGATTGCTTTTGCTTATCTTTGCTATGTCCTGAGATTGCCATGGTGGTGCCAGATGTTCCAGTTTTCACGTTGGAAACTTGCTCCTATTTCTTTTAGAAACTAAGTTTAATTTTGGTTAAAATTGAGGACAAACAAAAAATTTAATTTGGATTGCAGATAGTGACCAGTCTGGCTGCGTTACTTGGCTTATATGCACTTTTTTTGTTTTTGTTTCTTGGGCTTAAAAAAAAGAGGCAATTTGCCAACATGAATGGAAGAATATATGCAATGAAATAATGATTTTCAGTATCTCAAGATATGCACTGAAGCTCTAAATTGTAATTTTTTTGTTTGGTATGGCGACAGCTTTACTGAGAAAAGTGATATGTGCTACAAAATGACTTTTGTTTGAACATGATATGACTTGTGAGAATCATTTCCTACCCTAATGATATGAAGAAAATAAACGAGCTCTGGAGCTCAATTATTTCTTTTTCATCCCTGTTGCCAGTGGATGAGTTCAGATCTTAAATTTACTTGTCTTTACATACTTTTCTCGTGTAGAGCTTGATTCTGCTGTTTCAATACAGGGAAGCAATTGGGAAAATTCTTGCACGAGGACATAGCCGTGTCCCTGTTTATTCCGGAAGTCCGAAGAACATCATTGGTCTTCTTCTGGTGGGTGTGAAGATAAAACAGTTGTTTCATGTTGAACATGAATCCTTGATATTGGATGCCAGCTTATTCAGAAGTTGGTTACTTCTTTTTATCATTTTAATTTGATTGGAATTCAGGTGAAGAGTCTGCTGACAGTACGGGCTGAAACGGAGACTCCAGTCAGTGCAGTTTCCATCCGCAGAATTCCTAGGTGCGCACTTAAATCCGTACTCTCTCTCTCCCTCTCTCTGTTCTCTGTGGAAAGGTACAATTTCTCATTTTTTAATACCCCAGGGTTCCATCAACTATGCCTTTGTATGATATCCTTAATGAGTTTCAGAAGGGAAGCAGTCATATGGCAGCTGTTGTGAAGGTTAATGCAAAAAGCAAGAATCCTCAGCCTATGAGTGATGGACAGAAATTCAATGAAAACAAATTTCCCAATGGGGATTCTCAGTTAATTGCACCCTTGCTTACCAAGCTTGATGATAAATCAATGTCTGTCGTAATTGATGTTGAGAAAGATGGAAGGCCCGTGACTATCAAGCAACAGAAAACACATGAACAAAATGGTGCAAAAACAAACATGTCTCACCTGTCAGAGGATGTTGAGGATGCAGAAGTCATCGGCATTATCACTCTTGAGGATGTTTTTGAAGAACTTTTACAAGTAAGCCTATATCCAACACTTTAAATATGGATTTGTTTGACCTTTGGCCCAACTGCTACTCAAGAAAATATGCCAACTGTGATTTGTGACCCAACGTCTAAACTTCTAACTTAAGCATTACGTATTTCTTGGTGGCTTGTTAATGTAAGAAGCATGCCAGTAGGAAGTGCTTTTGTTTAATATTGCTGATCCTTTCTCCCGCACGCAGGAGGAAATTGTGGATGAGACAGATGTATATGTTGATGTGCATAAAAGGTACCTTTGGGATCTTTGTTGCCTAGGTTTACACTTTTCGCTCCATTTACCTGGCCATATCATTAACATGAAGCATGCCAACTTTTTCAGAATACGAGTGGCTGCTGCAGCAGCTGCGTCTTCCGTGGCACGAGCCCCAAGCAATTGGAGGCTTATTGGCCAAAAACCAGCAGTAAGTAAACAGATCAACTGCCGCATGACACCGGAACACACACTAGAATAAGTTTTTCCAGTTGATATATGTATTTCATGCTAGTTCAAATGTCAATAGGCACTAGTTAAATCTGACAATTGAAGCTTCCTGTGGCTGTGTTATGTCCTTTTTGCATGTAATTATTTGTGCAAGCATGGCACAAACTGTAGATGTCATCTTTTCAAAATTATGAATTGCTTGATGTGGGAAGACTTTGGAAAGAGTATCGAGCAAGAAATTTTTCCAATGTTCATAATCTAGCCAAGCAGTAAAGCACACGCATTATATTGATTTCTGCAGACGAATATTAGGGGTATTATTCTTATTATTTGTTTTCTCCAGGGAGCTCAAAGCAAACAGAGCCAGTCCCAAAAGAAATCTTCAGGAGGATGATTCGTTATAAAACTCGTGTTCTGTGGAATTCAGCAAGACCGCTTAGAGGCAAATAAGAGGTGATTGCTATTTTTAACAGTTCAACTGTAGATGCCAAGGTTTTACTTTAGCATCCCCAGAAACAGAAACCTCAGCTTCTGTAATCAATGTAAATTACGTATTGTAATTTCAAAACAGAGTTAGGATGGCCATACCACAGCTGAAGATCAGGTCATAATTTTTATTTTGTAAATGGAATTTTGTTCCACAATGAACTAGAACCGGTGACATGTTTGTGAAAAGGTTTCATGTATCAGTTTCGTCTGTTACATCATCCACAAGTCTTGTAGAGGGTATACGCTCAACATGCTTCGCGTGTTGCGGTAGAGTGTTATGTTTAAAAAAAAAAAAGGGTGTCATCACAGTTTGAGATTTTGTTTTTTTTTTTTGAAAATAGTTTGAGATTATTGTTATATACGCATTCATTGTTGAATTATTATAATATTCAATTGAAGAGTAGAATAAACTACAAATATAGATACATGTTCAAACGGGGCTAACTTTATAATAAGGCAATATATATATTTCTTTAAAAAATTTATCAATTTTATTTATTAATCTAAATAAGTTTTTATTATTCAAACATTAAAATTTAGAGAAATTTATCAAAAATATCCAATTTTTAGATTTATTTACTAAAATGCACTTAATTTTTATTTATTATACTTTTACCTTAGTCTCTTTACTTTCTTGCCCTTTATTTTTTCTTTTTGCCTCCTATTATTTTTTTATTTTTTTAAATTTTTTCTTCTCCT
>CATIWM010129366.1:0-20653 GCA_949671775.1 Mallotus repandus | reverse complement strand
AAACAAACACTACTTAGGAAAAAACCCTAGCTAAAAATTGCAAAAAGACCAAAAAAACCCCTAAAATAAAAAAAAAAGCTTAAACTAAAATTTGAAGCCCTAAACGATGGATTTTGGGCCTCAAGCTGTTGTGTTACGGCTGTAGCTATAACACCACTCGTAGGTCTCTGAGTCAGCTTCATTTTGATATATTATGGGCCCCACATTTCAATCGGACTTGAAAGTTAGACCCTTCAAAACCCGCATTGCTTCGTCGTTAAGAAATCCAAACGCTCTATATATTCTAGGTTGTCTGGTCCGTGAATATTTGGGGAAAATAGAAATTTTTATTATTAACTCAACAAAACTATCTCAAAACATCTAAAAATGAAAAACAAACACTGTCTAGGAAAAAACCCTAGCTGAAAAGTGCAAAAATCCAAAAATAACCCTTAAAATAAACATAAAAGCTCAAACTAAAATTTGAAGCCCTATATGATGGATTTTGGGCCTGAAGTTGTTGTGTTACTGTAAGCACCCAATTTTGGGATGAATAGAGTGTGGATGTAAAATAGGACTCCGATGGTGAAAATTTGTTGCAAATATGTCTCTAGTGTTTGAATTTCATATCCCAAGGCTTGATTGCATTTTTACAGGCTAAATTGAAAAGTCTCTTTTTCTTCAGGGGTCTTTTTGTAATTAAATGTTAAAAATATCACAGAATGTTTTTTTTTTATTTGTTATATTTATTTTCATTATTTTGGGCTTTTTTTTATTTATTTTGGGCCCCGAGCCCACGTATAGGTCTAACTCACTTAAAATAAGCTTTTAAAATCAAATTTAGGTTTAATTAACTTTAAAATTAATTTAGGCCCATTTAGGTTAGTTTAGATTTTAGGCCCATTTTTAGTTAAATAAAATTAACTTGGACTTAGCTCAGCCCATGAATAAAGCCTTTTTCATAATTTGTAGACTTAGGATCATTTCATTTAATTAAAATTAATTAGAATTAAGCCCACTAATTTATTTCTTTTTCTTTTAAAATTTAATAGACTTAGGCCCATTTTCTTTAGAATTAAAATAAATAGATTTAGGCTCATTAATTAATAAAAATGTAGGCCCATTTTTAGTTTCATTTTCATTTGTAATTAAAATATGTAGATTTAGTTAACTTAAATTAAAATTAAATATAGTTTAGATTTAGGGACATTACACTTTAAATGCATTTTTTATATGCTTTTTCATGGATTGGTTGCCTTAGGGCTAGATGGATGTTCAATTAGGGTTTAATGAAATTGCATGTAATTAGGGAATAAGATAGTAATTAATAAGATAATTCTAAATGAACACAAGACTAAAAGAAGTTGGTATTCTGTATGCAGAACTCCTGGTTGTGGTGCTAGCTTGTATTAGAGAATCGAGTTACCACCACTTTCTATTTGTCCCAATTATTACCCTAGGTGGCGACTCCTCATCCCCACGCCATGTCTTTGTGACAGAGGTTAGTGTGTTCCTTAGAGCCCTGAGCTCAAACAGTGTCGCTGTTGCAATAAACTTAGGCACACGCTAAACCCCGCCGTCTACATTAATGAAGTTTATTGATGCGCAATGAAGGATTTTAGCAACTATAAGCCCCGATAACTAAAGAGCTACAATGTATGTGAGAAGGAAAATCAACATATTCAATCATTTGAACCTAGTTCATCACAAACTCATATGTGTTATAAGAATAATGGCTAAACAACAAAAGAAGAGAAAACTCTCAATTCTCTATTCAACTTTTATGATTCCAAGCTTATACAAAAAATCCTTTACAATGATAAAATGGTCTTTTTTATATAGACTTCAAGACCAACTACGCACAACTATCCTAAGCATACTAACATTAGATTGTAATTGCTATTACAACTCTTTATTACATTAAAAACCTACTAATCGCCTTTATTGACCCACTAACACACATTTTGACTAATGATGTAACTCTAATGAATGTTGACATAAAAAGTGGCTTATTACATTATGATTATACTATAAATAGGATTTAAAATGTGTTATAAGTCATGCCAAGATGTTTTCCTATGCATTAGCTAAGTTGAAACTATCCAAATCAAACATTTAAAACATCATGTGTAGAGAATGTTACTACTACAATTGCAGCCCCCTTGAGATTGCAATAGAAAGTTCATTTTCATCCTCTTGCTTGCTTATTTAAGGCTAATTCAGCCTTCTCAAATGGTGCAACCATAATAATAACTTTTTAGCCCATTTTCATGTGTTTTGATGGTGATTTGAGCCTCCTTTTTTCCCCCTCAAAAAATTGGATTGTAATTTGTTATTTTTGGGCCTTCAAAATATCTTGATTCAACCTAATTAAGCCCTCTTGAATATTTTTGGATTTGGATGTTGTTATTGGACCTCCTTAGACTTTGAAATGTTTTTGGCTTGGTACTTAGAATCATATCACTTATAGCTCTTATGAATTAAAAATTTTATTTTTAAAACATTTATCTTATTCTTCGCATTATAGTCTCATAATTTTATAGTCAACGTTATTTTATGCAAATAGGCCATGTGCATGCCTAGTCATTCATGGATTCTCTGGAGACTATGTCTCAATCTCATAGGAGCTACCCCACTCCACATTCATATAAGTGATCTTATCAAGTATATATATGCATTATTATATACCACTCTTAAGATATATAAAATCATTAAGAACATAAACTCATCCTCTCAAATAATGCAAACTAGCACTTTCTCACATCATAGGAATGGTCATTATTTTAGTGCTAGCAGGATTAGTAGTGACTTGTTATTATCCATATGAACCTTATTCATGGAATCTCTAATCATATAAGTTGGGTTATCATCATCACTATTCATAAATTGACTTAAGTCCCATTCCCTTTGATGTTTGATAAATTAATTTTCTCTATAGTATGGTTTAGTCAGAAGATCGACCAAATTCACTTCTAACTTAACGTAGTCAATGGATATTATTCCATCTTTCAATAGCTACTTAACCACTTCATGTCTTATTCGAATGTGTCTATTTTCACCATTGAAAGCTTTGTCTATTACAATGGTTATTGTCGCTTGACAATCACAATATATAGACACTGATGGTTTTGGTTTCATATCCAATGGAATTTTTGATAGAAAATTTCTTATCCACTTAACTTCCCTACCAGTTGACTCTAAGGCTACAAACTCTAATTCCATGTTGGATTTAGCAATGATAGTCTATTTTGCTAATTTCCAAGCTACAACACCTCCACTAATACTGAATGGATATCCACTAGTGAATTTTGTCTTATCGAAAATTAGGATTCAATTAGCATCACTGTATGCTTATATTACAGTGGAAAATCCACTATATTATATACCATAGTTTATAGTACCTATCAAGTATTAAATTAGTCTGACAATTACATTTCAATGAGCATAATTGGGATTATGAGTATATCTACTCAATATACACACATTATATGCTATATTAGGCCTAGATTAGGTCATTAAATGCATTAGACTCCTAATTATCTAAGTATACTGAGACAAAGAAATTGGATCACCTTGATTTTTCTTTAATTAAGTATTAGCATCATAAGGAGTGCTCATAGGTTTTACGTCAAAATGACCAAACTTTTTAAGAAGTTTCTCAATATAATGATTTTGTGATAATATTACACTATTGTATCTTTTTATAATTTTAACCCTTAGAATAACATTAGCTTAACCCATGTCTTTCACATCAAAATGAAAAGCTAAAAAGCTCTTGATACTATGTACCAAATCAAAGCTAGTGCTAAATATGAGCATATCATCCACATAAAGGGCTATGATTATAAGTTCACCATCAACAATTTTTGTACATACACATTTATCCACTTGAACGGATAAAATTCTATTACTCACTACAGCATGATCAAATTTTTCATGCGGCAATTTAAGAGCTTGTTTAAGACCATATAAAGATTTTTTAAATTTGCAAACTTTTTTTTATTTTCAAGTGCTATCCACCCCTCAGTTTGCACCATATATCTTTCTTTTTCTAAATCTACATTTTAAAATGTTGTTTTAACATCCATTTGAAGAATAAAAAGTTTATAAATAGAAGCCTATGCAATTAAAATACAACGATCCAATTCTAGTTACAGGAGCAAATGTGTCAAAATAATCAATATTTTGTTTTTGAGTAAAACCTTTAGCTACTAATCTAACTTTGTATTTATCATATTTTGTTTTAAAAATTCATTTACAACCAATTGTTTTTTGCTCCCAAAGGTAAATTAATTAAATTCCAAGTTTAATTTTATAAAATAGAATCAAGTTAAATTTTAATTGCTTTTTTCCAAAAAACTTCATTACAAGAAGAAATTACTTCAGAATAAGTTAAAGGATCATTGTCTACAAGATAAGTGTAAAAATCATTTTAAAACTTTTTTCTTATCTAGGTCTTTTACTCCTCAAAACTATATCAGAATTATTAGAATTATCCACTATTGAATTATCCATTTTTGGACTATTCATAATAGCTAGTGCATAAGAAATCTTACCAGATAGTGGAAAATTATGTTTAAAGAGTTCTGCAATTTTTAACTCAATAATAATGTTGCATTCTAAAACATCACTTTTCAAAACAAGAAATCTATATGAAACACTATGATCAACGTAACTAATGAATATGCAATTAGAGGTTTTTGAAACTATTTTTCTTTTCTTAGGTTCAAGCTGCTCAACTTTAGCAAGACACCCCACCGCTTTTAAATATTTTAAATTAGGTGCATGATCTGATTCCAATTGGTCATCAAAATTTGATTAGATTCAAATAATAGTTTAGCCCCAGCTTTAATGCAAAAATAAAAGCCTTCAAATGATGCAGATTTAATGGAATTCAAAATGTATGTAACAACTTTTAAATAATGCAGCTATAAGGAATCAAATATACAAGTAGCTAAAAAATGGATTTTGCGGGTAAGGTTTATAATTTAACTCTATAATGATAATAAAAATGAAAATGAAGTGGTAAATTTGGTCTTGGATTGAGCTTCACGTATATCTCGTATGCAGAGGAAATCCACCTATTTTCACTACAAATAGGCTCTTAGTCCATTTCTCATGCTCACGAGTCTTCCTCCTATCTCTAGCCGGTTACAATCCCAACAACTTGATTGTATCAATAAACCATAAAACTAGTTAATATCTTAGCAATTTGGGACACTTTTGAAATATTCACAATAAATACATCAATAAATCAGGTGGCTCATACCCTTGCACGAGAGGCTAGTTCCTTGCCTAATGTCATTGAGTAGAGAAGCACTCTCCTTTTTTTATGTAATGTAATGCTTTGGATATTAGCAAATAAAGTTTATATTTTAATTTTTAAGGAAAAAAGTTAGAAGCAATCTCCTTTAATCTGTAGATTTTTTCTTAGATCTTTCCCTTGCAAAGGAGGTTGTATTAGAACAGTGAGTTGTGAATTTTGGCTTTAAGGCATGAGAAATTATATCTTTAAGGTATTATTTAGCCCCATTTTGTTTGATACAGGTTAAAGTAATACACCTTCAGGATATAACAAATTCAGAAATTTTACAGACAATAACTTCTACAAAATTAGTAAAGTTATTCTAGTTGAAAAGAAGTGTTGTGATACCCCCTCTCCACCAGTACCTTAATTAGATGATAATTAATCCTATATCACCTAATTAGAGAACCAATGTAGAGAGGCACCACTTCTAAAGTAGCCTCAGATAACTTTACAATTATTTTCATAATCTATGACAGGGTATGTACCATCAATCACAACCTTTAGACTACATAACCTATTTAGGTTGTGTAATAGTCTCATGGTGGAAATTTAAATAGATATTACCAAAAATCGTCTTTAAATCTCTTAAATGTAGATGACAAGAAAACAGAATTGCTAACATGCCTAAAATGTATACATCATAATTATGCACTAGTAGGCTAGATTATAGGATATAAGTATATGGTTATACAAAAATTTATCTCCAAAATGAGCATAACCCTTTTTGTATCAACTAACCTACATCGAACAAAGTAAGAAATGGGTAGAGGATACATAAAATCCTAGGATACATCTTCGTCTTGTCCTGTCTAACTTCCTGTCTTATAATCCTCCTGAGGTAAGCCGTGGTTCAATATTAGAACGCTATTTATATGCTACAATTACCTGGAAGAATAGAAGTGAGGGAGTGAGTATTTTCTAGAGAAAATACTCAGTGAGTGATAGAGTACAATGATAATATGGTAAACAAGTATAATATAATTGGATATAAAATGAGTGGTGAACAATCAAATAGAATTGAACAAAGTATAAGAGTAAACATACAATGTTAAACTGAAAATTTTCAATAACTTCCATTTAATTTGCAAAATTTATATTAAATATATTTTATCTTAAAATTATTACTATGGCCTCCTTATAAATTTTATGTAATAGCCAATTATATTTTTGTTACATTTAGATTATAAAATTCTTTTAGAATTTAACAGTGTGTATCTCCCAACTATAGGCATTAAGCTCACCGCCATAAAAGCTACTTCTAAATAATATCATTAAACCTTTTCAAAGCACTGATTCATAAATTCAAGCACATAGGCGCATATTCATAAGTGCATATAAACACATGAGCATAATTTCACAATTCACAGGTTGATATCGATGTGGCAGGTACCATTCGGCACATCGAAGGTTCATCATAATTGTATGCATATAAATAATACCACTTGGATTCACCACAATAGCATATTGAATCTAAAGCGTTGTCCATAAGATAGTTATCATAATAATTGGATTCTTAAGTTCTGTCAATCCATAAACACATCATACTTAAAAGTATGAATAAACTCTTCAAATCATACGAGCTACTGTGTCCCAGACACAGTCTTACATCTCATTGAACCTAGCCATATTTCGGGCACGGTCTTAGTACAACCTTTCCAAACCTTTATGCCATGCTCAAATATACATATTTTTCACACCATTTACTTTATAATTGTCTATTAATTTTTCTTATAAGGCTTAGGTTTCATTTCAGTAAAACAATCTAAATTATGTTCTTCACGAAATTTAATATGTTAATTCTTAATTTAATATTCAATATAAGGCTTATCTTCATGTAAGTTCCTTTTTTAGTACACACACATATATAAGTTCACTTGTTTGATGTGGTAATCCTTTGTGTGCAAGTGCTTAGGTATTTGCACTTAAAAATTTCACCAAAAATTCCACATTGTATATTTTCAACTAATTTTCTTTTAGTTATTAATTTCATGTGTTTAAAGTAGTTTTCAATTAATTTTACTCAAATTGGATATATATCAGAGAAGTTATATTGAACTTTACTCATTATAGTCAAGTTGTTTTCTTAAATTTGCACAATAAAATTTATTGCTCCATAAGACCATCAAGAAAAAAATATTTGATGTTTCCTATTTCTATCAAAGTTATTAATAAGATTTCCAAGTTTCCATAGGATTAAAATTCACCTCATTTGGAGTTGTATAACTAAAGTTATGGTCTTTTGAAATTCACTATACTTACTCAATAGACTGTCAACTTGACAGAATTCATAGGGTGCAATCAAAAATTCATCAAGTATTCTATGGTTTATATTCTTAAGTAAAATTTTTTAGATTTAAATTTGTGTGTGTTTATAGTGGTTTTCAATTGGTTTCTCATCACTTGGATTTTTGAGTTGAAAGAAATATTAAAAACAATTTGGAATGGTCAAGTTGTTTACAGAATTTGCATGATAAAAAGTACAACTCTGAAACACCATGTAAAAGGCAGAATTTAGTTAGGACACATTAAAATTTTCAAAGACTCAAAAATTGGCTCATTTGGAATTATAGAGCTCCAGTTATAGCTTATACGATTTTACTATTCACAGGTACACGTAATTTCTGAATCTTCAATGTTAAATCTTTTTGTTCTTGAATGAATTCTCACAAAGTATAAACCAATATTTGCATATCTTTTACACAATTCATTTTTAAACAATTAATATCAGCAGGTAATTTTTTTGGGAACATTATTCAAGAACCAAAATTCAACTAAGTAAGAGTTCCGAGGCTAACTTAAGATTCAACAAAGAATTAGAAAGAAGATGCTTACTTCTACAATAAAATTCTTATGATCAAGAATCAAAAAGAAGGGAGAGTTCACTCACCAACAAAGATAATCAATCTAAAGGATATTCAATTAAATAAAAATTAAGGAATCAATCTAAGGCAAAGAAAGAGAATTCCATAAGATAATCAATTTAACAAAGATTAAGAGATAAATCTAAGAGAAGAGAAAGAAGAAATCTCACTCACCTTGCTAGAGCTCCTTCATCCCTTCCTCCCAATTCTCTCCTCTTCCTCGTTTATTGTTGTCGTTGTTGTGTAAGTGATAAACTCAAATTGGACATATTTTTTCCTAAAGTGTTGTAATATAGTCCTCCTTCTTCCCCCGTGATCCAGAGGTTTCCTCCCACTTCTCTTATCTTCTTCTTCTCTTTTTTTTTTATGCCACATAATCATAGTCTAGCACATTCCTATTATCTTCTTCTTCTTTTTCTTTTTAGATAATAAACATCAAATATGAGGATAAGGACTAGGTGATAAACATCAAAAATGGAGATAAGGACTATCTCAATTATCCAAAGATAAATATTATCTCTAGCCCTTAAGGAAGTGTCACCTACACTCTCTCAATTCTTTTTTTTCTAGTCCTTTCTAGACTTTTGCCATTAGGTCCTAATCCACATCCTTAATTTTTTATTATAATATTTTGAGTATATAAATATTTGTTTATTATTCATGTATTTAATTTATTTTATTTTATATACATATAATTTAGGGTAATCCCAAGTACGGGTGTGACAAGTGTAAAGACAATATGATAGAAAAAATAACTACGTTGTTTGTTTTCTACTAAATTGATCTATATATAGACAGTCATTTGCAGTTAATAAACAACTTTTTGAAAGGTTACAACTAGTAATAAATAAATAAATAAATAATAATATAGTAATTTAATTGCAGCCAAAAATCAAGGCACTTATTTTATTTATATGTCTGTGCCAAGTGTCATATAATTGAATATGCTATTATATTTTCCACCAAATTTGAAACAAATTTGGTTTCCCTCCATATTTCTCTACACCAATTATTTTAGTGTACCTAAGAAAATAAGTGACACTAACCTCTTCCCTTTAAACAAAGTGGGATAACCACTTCATCAACCAACTAATTTACGAGCAATATATAACATTGCCCCACTTAGCTTGTAATATTAGGTTAATCTTGCTTTCATGCATAAAGAGAAATATCTTTCAATTTAAACATTTCTTTAGTGCTAAGCAGTTCAAAATTCTATAGAAATCATGATTGCTTATAACTTAATTCATGATTTGAATTAAAAGAATTGAAAATACCACACATATAGATCGATCATGTCCAACTTGATGGAAATCAATAGATTCATATCCCAAGCTCCCCAATAGTTTCATTACTTTGATAAACTTGATGATTGGAATTTATCACCTTCTATAATTATGTTATAAGATCATTTAAAAATGAAATAAGAAAACCATTTTAGATCTTACCAATTTAGAATAAGATTATTAACCCTTCATTCAAGCTCCTAAATAGCTAAAGAGCTATGATAAACTTGCAATGGAAAAAATTAACACCCTTAGCCAATTGATAAAAACTTCAATACACTTTAGGTCTTCAACATAAACAAACAAGAAACAAGTTTGAAAGATCAAGATGAAGACAAATATTTTATATTTTAACACCATAAACCTTACTAGGCTTGATAAGTCACAAAGTTCATGCAAGAACTTTAAAGCAAATTTCTCACTAAAAGAAATTCAATATTTCATAACTTAAATCAACATGTCTTACAATGATATGAGATCTTATTTATATATATACAAGACCAAGCTTATACTACTACTCTAAACACTAAAACATAAGATAATTTAGCCCCACTAATCAATAATTATAGCCCATATTACATTTATTCTCACTGATGACATTAAACACCATTCTAACTCTCATTGAAGGAATGTACTTGGACTTGATGTTGTATAGTTTGTAAAGATGTGTTATTATATGTACTATAAATGTTGAAAGGGTTTGAAAAAGGTGCCAACTCATGCTAGGGTATTACTCTGAGCATTAAAGCTTGTTGTAACTAACTAAGTCAACATTTGAAGATTGATTGTGCAAGAAAAGTTTCTCCTACGATGGTAGTTGAAAGTTTCACTATGAAACTTGCTCATTTTATGTCCCTTATGATTGCAGGCGATGGCCACAGTCATAGTAGTCATTTGGGCCTCCAAATTCACTTGTTTTGATGTGGTAAACATGACTATTTGGGCCTCTTTGATCTCTCATTGATGTTTATTGTCTTTGGAAGTTCTTATGCTCACTAAACTTCTTCAATGAAGTTTAACAGTGTTGTATGTAACTTCTTAGTTTTTGACCTTATCATTGGGGCTTATTGGACTTGTGTTGGATCTTAGCTTGCTTGTGGATTATTGGATATTAGTTTTGAGCTTGAGATCATATCATTCCCCTTTTCTTCAAGAAGATTCATTCTCGAATCATCTCCATTCTCATTACCTACATCAAATAATGATAAATCACTAGCATTGAAAGTTATACTTACATTAACATACTCACTTGGAAGCTCTAGCTTGTAGACATTTTTATTGATGCCTTAAAGCACTTTGAAAGGTCCATCTCCTCTTAGCATTCGTTTGTACTTCCTTTGATTAGGAAACTTTTCTTTTCTCAAGTGCACCCACACCCAATCCTTGGGCTCAAATATAATTTGCTTCCTTCCTTTGTTGTGTTGTGTTGCAATTTCATATTGGATTGTCTTCTTTTTAATTTAGGCCTTTACTTTCTCATGTAAGCTTTTCATAAATTCAACCCTTTTATTTGCCTTCCACATTTGCCTTCTCCATATATAATGGAATCAAATCTATTGGTGTCAATGGATTGAAGCCATAAACTACTTCAAATAGTGAATTCTTGGTTGCTCCAAACACACTTATAGTGTAAGTAAATTCAACATGTGGTAGGCACTCTTCCCAATTTCAAGTTCCATTAGATGATAGCTTTAAAAAATGTTAATAACGTTTTATTCACCACGTCCATTTGCCCATCCATTTATGGATTACAAGTTGTTGAATATAAGAGTTTTGTTCCCATTTTCCTCACAATGTCTTCTAAAAATGGCTTAAGAACTTCACATCATAATCACGATCACTTACTATGGTTCTTAGCACTCCATGTAGTCTTACAACTTCCTTTAAGAATAAATTTGCAATATGTGTTGCATCATCTATTTTATATACAGAATGAAGTGTGCCATCTTACTAAACCTATCAACAACAACAAAAATAAAATCTCTCCCCCTTTGGATCCAAGTAATCCCAAAACAAAGTCTATAGAAATATCTATCCAAGGTTCATTTAGTATAGGATGTGCAAACCATGAGGCATTAATTTGGATTTGGCTTGTTTATATGCTATGCATCTCTCACATGCTCTCTCAACATCCCTTTTCATGTGTGGCTAAAGAAATGGCTACTTAATATGTCTAAAGTCTTCTTAACCCCAAAATGCCCCATTAAACCACCATTATATGCCTCTTTTACTAACAATTATCTCAAGAAACATTATGGCACACGCAATTTATTCTCTTTAAAAAGAAATCTTTCATGTAAATAGAACTTATCAAAACCCCCTTTCTCACATAACCATAAACATTAGCAAAATCATGGTCATTAGGATAAAATCTTTTATACACTCAAATCACAATAATTTTGCATCAATTTTAAAGATTAAAGCATACCTTTTAGATAAAGCATCAACTATCACATTCTCTTTACCTTGCTTGTACCCGATAATGTATGTAAAAGAATCAATGAACTCTACCCATTTGGCTTGTCTCTTACTGAACTTGCCTTTTTTTTTTAAGGTACTTTAAGGACTAATGGTCGGTGTGGATTATAAACTCCTTGCAGCTAAGGTAATGTTGCCATGTTTTAAGGACTCTCACTAATGCATAAAACTCTTTGTCATAGGTTGGGTAGTTTAGACTAGTTCCAATTAACTTCTCACTAAAGTATGCAATTGGCTTATGTTCTTGCATCAAGACTCCACCAATACCTATGCCACTTGCATCACACTCAATTTCAAAAGGTTTAGTAAAATCAGGCAAAGATAATAAAAGTGAACTACAAAGTTTGTCTTTCAACAAGTTAAAAGCCTCATTTTGCCCTTTTCCCCACTTAAAACCAATATTTTTCTTTATGCATTCAGTTAATGGTGAAGCTATTGTAGAAAAATTCTTAATGAATCTCCTATAAAAACTAGCTAAACCATGGAAACTCCTAACATCATGCACAGTAGTGGGTATTGGCCATTCTTTAATTACTCTTACCTTTTCTTGGTCCATATGAATTCCCTTGTCATTGACAATATACCCAAGACATGTAATTTCATTGGTGCAAAACATGCATTTCTTTAGATTTGCATACAATTTTTCTTTTCTTAAAACATCAAAGACATATTTTAAATATCGTACATGCTCATCTAAAGTTTTGCTATAAACCAAGATATCATCAAAATACACAACAATAAATTTTCCAATGAATGGTCTTAAAACATGATTCATTAGCCTCATAAAAGTTCTTTGTGTGTTAGTTAAACCAAAAGCCATTACTAACCACTCATATAGGCTATGTTTAGTTTTAAAAGCTGTTTTACATTCATCTCCTTCTTTCATTCTTATTTAATGATAACCAGATCTTAAATCAATCTTTGAAAATAAACATGAACCATGCAATTCATCTAGCATGTCATCTAGCCTAGGAATGGGATGTCTATACTTCACCGTGATTTTGTTGATGGATCAATAATCAATACATATCCTCCAAGTTCTATCCTTCTTAGGCACAAGTAAGACAGGTACCGCACATAGACTCATGCTTTCACGAATATAACCTTTCTCCATAAGCTTACTCACTTGCTTTTGGATTTCCTTGGTTTCCTCCGGGTTGGTTCTATAGGCTGGTCTATTTGGAATACTAGCTCCGGGTATAAAGTCTATTTGGTGTTCAATGCCTCTTTTAGGTGGAAAACCATTTGGAATTTTATCCGAAAATAGATCTTCATAAACCTGCAATAAATTAACAACAATACTAGGCAAACCATTGGTTATTTCGTTAGAAATAACAAAAACATCCTTGCACAATAGTACAAGTAAAGGGTGGCTCAAAGACTTGGCTTCCCTCACATCTCTCATGGTAGCAAAAGCGTTTATTTCTTTTCTTTAGAACCTTCCTTGTTTTCTCTCCCCTTAGATTTCCCATTTTGGTCAAGTTTAAAAGGTGGTTGTTTAGGCTCACTCACCTCACCTTTTTCTTTTCTCTCAAGGGTTTCCCTCCCCAAAGAAAGCTCTTCATATTGTTGCTTTATGAGTTGTTAGTCTTTAAAAATCTCCTTTAGAGTCAATGCTCTAAGATTATATCTTTTTCCATCCATAGTCAAGGAATATCTATTTTTGAAACCATCATTATTTACTCGCCTATCATATTGCCAAGGTTTTTCCAATAACATATGGGCCACATCCATTGGTACAACATCACACAACACCTCATCCTTATATTTACCAATTGAAAAAGAAATTAAAACTTGTTTGCTTACCTCATTAAGCTATTGCAATTTGTATGGTTTTTAATGCTTGATAAGAGGTAACTTTAATTTCTCCATTAGTAAGGTGCTTGCAACATTAGTACAACTCCCTCCATCAACAATCATATTGCACAACTTGTTAGAAATCCAACAATGAGTATAAAATAAATTTTCCCTTTGCTCTCCATGGTCTTCTATTTTATTTTGCACACTCAATGTTCTTTGTACAACTAGACAATCACCCTTGGCATACTCAACATCACTACAATCTTCTAAAGGTGGTATTTCTTCATCACTCTCTTTCTCACTTTCAGATTCAAAATTACCATCCTTTAAAATTATAGTTTTTTTATTTGGACATTCCTTAGCAACATGCCCATGTCCCAAACATTTAAAACATTAAATCTCCCTCATTACCTAAGTCACTTATATTTTTATTTTCATCCCCTTTTGACTTAGTAATATTTTTCTCATCCTTTTTACCCCAAGAAGAAGAAGTGGAACCCAAAGTTGGTTTGGAATCATACCTTTTTCCTTTGAGTTATTTTTCTACCTTCATGTCTAAGTTCACAAAGTCTTCTATTTCCACATAATGATGCAAATACACACGATCAACTATGTTCTTATTTAGGCCATTCAATAACCTTGCCATGGTGGCTTCTCTATCTTCTTCCACATTAGCTTTGATCATGAGCATCTCCATCTCTTTGTGGTACTCCTCCACACTCATGCTTCCTTGAGTCAAGGTTTGAAGCCTTTGATGAAGCTCCCTATAGTAGTGGCTAGGAATGAATCTCCTCCTTATGATTTGCTTCATCTCTCTCCAAGACTCTATGGGTCTCTCTCCATATCTTCTCCTTTCCTTGTAAAATTGATCCCACCAAACAATAACATAGTCACAAAATTCAATGGTTGCAAGTTTTACCTTTTTCTCCTCTGAATAATTATGACTTTCAAAAATGAGATCAACCTTCCTTTCCCATTCAAGGTAAATATCCGAATAATTTCTTCCTTGGAATGAAGGAATTTTCATTTTTATGCTTTCGAGGTTGTGATCTACATCTTCCATATGGCCTCTCCTAGCTTGCCTTCTAGGATGTCCAACCAAAGTGATTTGGTCATCCTCTAAGTTATTTTTGCCATCATACTCATATTGCCTAATTGGTGGTTGTCTCCTTTGTAATTGGTTTAGAATACCATTATGCCTTTCTAGCCTTTCACTGACTCCTTCCATCACCTTAAACATCCTTTCAAATTGTTATTGTATAGCTTGTAACATTTGGTCATTTGATGATGATGTACTTGTATCCTTAGACATGATTAAAAATAAGAAATATTAGGATAGATAATAGAAATAAAGCCTCACAACACTCCCTCACGTGTTACACTAAAATTTTGTACTCACTCTCATGCTTGCACTCAAATTTTGGCTTTTATCCACTCTAATAATCTCACACACTCTTGCCTTTTACCACTCTTAATTTACTTTGTGGGTCCTTAGATGAACTAAGATTCTTAAATCAAACAAAGTCAAGAATGTAGCAATCAATGGAATGAAAAGTTTGGGTAGGCCACAAGAAAATAAAATGGTAGGCTAAAGAAACAAACAAGGATAAATAACTATTAGATACTTTGTAGTTTTTTTTAAATAATCTACTTAAACAAAGAATAGGATGAAGAGAGAATACTTGAACAAGAACATAAGAAGATAAAAACACAACAACAATGGTAAATAGAAACTTAAGATGAAAAGAAACAAGATAATAATAATTAGATCTCAAATAAAAGGGATATGCAAACCTCAATCTTGAGCCAAAGCTTTAATACAAAAAATGATGAAAATCAATAGAATAACTCAAGCTCCCCAATAGTTTCAATACTATGATAAACTTGATGATTATAATTTATCACCTTCCACAATTATGTTATAGGATCATTCAAGAATGAGAAAAGAAAACTATTTTAGATCTTACCAAATTAGAATAAGATCATTAACCTTTCGTTCAAGCTCCCCAATAGTTAAAAAGCTATGATAAACTTGCAATGAAAAGAATTAACACCCTTAGACAATTGATAAAAACTTTAATAGACTTTGAAGTCTTCAACATAAACAAACAATAATAAGTTTGAAAGATGAAGAAGAAGACAAACATTTTGGATTTTGACATCACAAACCTCACTAGGTTTGATAACTCACAAAGTTCATGCAAGAACATCAAAACAAATTTCTCACCAAAAGAAACTCAATACTTTATATCTCAAATTCAACATGTCTTACAATGAAATGAGGTCTTATTTATATAGATACAAGACCAAGCTTAAACTACTATTCTAAATATGAAAACATAAGATAATTTAACCCCACTAACTTGCAATCATAGTCATTAATTACATAAACTCCCACTAATACACTTCGGACTCCACTTCCTGCTAACACATTTTAAATACCACTAACTTTTAATTATGTAGATTCCCACTAACACACTTTAAATCCCACTAACTTTTGTTCCCACTAACACACTTTGAATCCCACTAACTTTAAATTATGTAAATTCCCACTAACTTTTAATTATATAAATGGCCCTCTAAATTCACTTATTTTAATGTAGTAAACAAGAGCATTTGGGTCTCCCTTATTGATTTTGATTGTACTTGAAAGTTCTTAGGCTTTTCAAACACCTTGAATGAAAATTAACAAGGTTTCTTATAATTTCTTTACTTTTGACCCTGTTATTGGGCTTTATTGAACTTGTAATGTGTCTTGGCTTGCTTGTGGATCATTGGACCTTAATTTTGAGTTTGAGATCACGTCACAAATCCTGTTTAGAAAGGTGGAAACCTATAAAAAAAAAAAAAAAAAGAGGAAAAAAAAAAAAAGCGGCAAACGCCAAAACTAAGAAATGAAAACACGGAAGCTGATTTTGAAAAAAATAAAGGAAGTTATAAATGAAAGGAATAGGTCAAAGTTGACCCATTTATGACATTATCCCTATTATTTTTCATTAAATACAGAATTTCCTTATCTATTTCAGTTATGATATTAATTTATTTATATTTTTATAAATTATCTATCGTTAGTTTGTATTTAAAATTCGATAAGTTTCTTATCTAAAAGTTTTATTTTTATTAGAAAACTTCGATATCTTTCAAAATAGCATATTAAAAGGATTGAATCAGTTTTTTTTAAATATTATATTCCACCTATAATGTTTGTTTCTAAATTAAATTACTTTATTAAAATAGATTTTAAGCACTGTATGTCTAATATTAGTAAATGAATATATTAATTTACTATACATATTTTTAATATGTATAGTAATAATAATAATTGAATAAATATACAAAAAGAAAAAATTAGATTTTAAACAATAAATAATATTAATTATGATGACTAATATTAGTAAATAATTATATTAATTTACTAAAAGGTCTTTAGTTATAATTCTATGGTAATTAATAATTTAGTAATTTGCTAATATTAATTATTTTAATTAAAAAATAAATTATGATTTAAGTTGAGTTATATTTTAGGTATATTGGTGAAAAAAAGTCAAATTTTTTAAATTTTTTACAATTTAATTCTAATTTTTTTATTTTTTATAATAATATCTCAATTTTAATTTATTTTATAATATTAACCTGGTCAAAATTGAATTTAAAAATAATAATGTGGCGTCTGAGTTGCCATACTAGCACACTAAAGAGCAATCCCACATAAATGTCAGCACCCCAAGGTTATAACCCCCTTCTTCTCCTGCCTACATCAAACTGTGGTTTAACAAAACAACACCATTTGTGCAGAGTGTTATGGCGGCGACGGTGACCATGGGGTGATGCACACACTTCATCTCCATTTCACCCTATGATGAAAACACCACCGACATCTCCTTTCCCCACTCCGAAGGTGGATTCATCAAAGAGATCAATTCAAATTCTCAATCAGATAATCCTCACCGACAACGCCAACAACACTAGTAGAACCCGTCACGACTCCGATCAGATTCCCATGCTTCGATTCCTCCATAACAGTCGCAATACTAGCGATCGTTGTTAGCAATAACTGATTTGTTGTTAATGTTTTTAACACCCATACTGAGACCCATATTGTTGCAGAACTGCACTGTGCAGGTTGTCGAGTCCATGGAAGAAAGGGGGCTTCATCACCTAAAGTGGCCTTCCTCATACCCAGCAAGTAACGTGTGGGTTCATCACCTAAAGTCGTTGATAACACTCACATCATGATGCTGCTACCTTCCTCAGACCCTGCAAGTAACGTGTGGCTTATCGCAAAAAAAATCATAGCATGGTCTTGCAGGCTATTGTAGACCTGCAGATGAGGTTCTGGGACATAATCACTAGATGGCCTGGAAAATTGGAAGATTGGGTGGTGTTTCAAAGTTCAAATTTCTATAAGCTCAGCGAAAGAGGTGAACAGTTGAATGGGAAAAACTACAGGTCTCTGAAGGACCGAGATCTTCGGAGTCAGTGTTGGTTCTTGTTCCTGCTGCTGCTGCTGTTGTTGATGATCTTTATTACTATTATCATCTCCGTGGCCATGGTGGAACCTTGAAGAGGTAGCGATGGTTATGATGATACAGTTGATTATAAGATAGAGATAAGGAGGTTTAAACCAAGAAGAAATTGAACTCCATGGAAGAGGAGCTCGATAAACAGAGAAATCAGGAAACTAATGGAACAAATACTTAAAAAGCAAAGCTATAGACAAAACACCAATAGAAATTAGCACAATTTGAAGCGAGAGTGAGAGTGAAGTCATTTCTTTTACCTTTTGGCAAATGGAGCTCCGTCTGTGTGTGGGTGTGGTTACAGTGTGGCTATGGAGTGAGCTAGAGGAAGGTTAGGAAAGAAAGGAAAGGGTCGTGGTGGTTGTTTGGTGTGCTGGCACGACAACTCAGCGGTCACCTCATCGCTTTTAAATTCAATTTTGACCATATTGATTTATGGCTAATATTATAAAAAAATTTTAAATTAAAATATTATTATAAAAAAATTTTAAATTAAAATATTATTATAAAAATAAAAAAGTTAGAATTAGATCTTTTTAAAAAATGTTTGTTTTTTTTCTCATCAATATGCCTATATTTTTATATAAAGTATTATTTTCAATCCAACATTACATTCTTAATATATAGAAATAAAATTTATCATAATTTTAATAAAATTTTAATTAATTGAATTTTAATTCTTTTTTTATTAAAATTTAACAAGATGTCTAAAAATATAGTATTTAGTTTAATAAATATTAGGCAAAATAACTTTAGACTGACAATTTCCGGGAAAGATTTTGGACTGTTTGTAATGAATAACCTTAGACTGATTTGTTCTTGTAAATGGCAGGAAAGAGAAGAGTGACAGCGCAATTTTAGTTGTGAAAGAAAAGAAAAAAGAGAAAGAGAGGTACGCACCTTCAGATGGATCAGTAGTAGCATTTTGGGCACTGAATATTGGAATTATGTTTTTTACATGACAACACAAAACCCCTTTTTCTTAGATTTTTTTTTTAAGAGAGAGAACGACACAAGGCTAGCTTTTAAACTTGTAGCTATATACCAATAAGAACTGTTTAAGAATTGAAACTTTTTTACATTTGGTTGAAAATTTGCAAAGTTTCTTAAAGTGAAAAGGACATTTAAAATAAATTCATTTGCCTTATATCATAAAAATTTGATGCAAAATGTTTATCAATTATTATTTTTTTGTTAAAAAAATTTATTATTATTTTTTCAGAAAAATGTTTGGACCGGCCCAAATTGTATTTATGGGTTGGAACATGTAGGTTTTAAGAACGGAAGTTTTCATATACAATGTAAAAACTAAAAAAATATATTAAAAAAGCGTCAACTTTTTATTTTGTCAAGACTATCTTTCTAAACAAATATTTTTCTAATTTTGAAATTTAGCATTATTTTATTAATTTTGGACTCTCTCTCTCATTTGCTGTCTCTCATTCTCACTGGCTCTCTCTCTCTCTCTCTCTCTCTAATTCAGTTGTATGGTTTTGCTTAGTATTTGAAGATTTCTTAGGCTTCTATGTTCTGCGTAGACTAACTTCATTTTAGATTTGTCTTAGAATGGTACAGACACACTTTTTAGTAATATTTTGAATACAGAAGTCCAACAACTATTTGTCTTATGCATAGAGTAAGCAGAATTGCTAATGGTGGAGATGTGACAGCTGCATCCAATCTCTACCGTAATGGTGTTGGAGTTGGTGCTTGCTATCAGGTATATCAATTAAGGCTTTATATATATTTTGTACAGAAGTGCCTGCCTGAACGATGTTATTGGTTTAATTTACATATCTAAAACCCTGCAATTACCGTAACTCACGAGTAGTTCAAATGATAAAAAATATAGATATACTATTTGAGGAGATCAGAGATTGACTGCAATTACTTTTTCTGCTTACCAGGTGAGATACACCAACAGTAATAATTGCACAGACCACGGAGTAACTGTTGTTATAACTGATAGTGGCTCCAGTCATGACACAACCTTTATTCTCAGCAGACAAGGCTATGGTCAGATGGGTCGAAAAAAAAGATGCAGCTGCTTTTCTATTATCACTCGGAATAATTGACGAGGCTGAAACTGATGATTTTTTAAGCACTCTTTAATTTTCTGTTTTTTGACCAGCATTTACATTTGATGGGATTTGAGTCTTATCGTCCACTTCTGTAGTAGCCTCTGTTGGAAGCAGATGGGCACCCACAAAGTTTACACACACTCAAAAGAAGAGAAGAGAGATTTATATATATGTTTTATTCTCTGAAATTTTTTTGCTTTAGTACAATTTAACATTCATAGGGTATTTATACTATAGTTACATGCTAAAAATATTAGTAGCTTAACATAGTTAAATAAATGTCTTCCGTAAACTTTCAACAATATTAGTTATAAACAATAATAGTTATTTTAAACTTAAC
>CATIWM010129363.1:0-23111 GCA_949671775.1 Mallotus repandus | reverse complement strand
ATCTTATTTTTAGCTCAATATTCACCATTAATCATTGATTATATTAGCTCATAGAATACATAGCCATAATTAGTGCTAGAAATTACTCCTTCCCTGTGGGAACGATACTTTACTTATCATTATATTACTTGTTCGATCCGTACACTTGCGGAAATTGCCTGACAGGGTACTAGACCCTTTTGAGGATATTAGGCTTAAGCATGTGCCTCTGCCACTCTTTAGTTGCCCTTGGTTTGAATGTTTTGGCATCAGACTAATGAAATGAGTGTAATTGGCCTTCCTTGACCTGCTTAGGTGACCTTTATTGATTTATCTAGGCTTTAGGCCAGTTGGGCAAATGTGATCGGACTATTTTAGCATGCCTCGAGGACCTACTACACTTCTTAGGAGTATACTTGAAGCAATACTAGCATGTAAGGCAAATGACCTCCTCTTTATCCGTTAAGGTCACCTCTTTGGTCAGCCTGGAGCTTTCACCTTCTCTTGAAGCTGCTATATCTATTTTCATTCTTGGCTGATCAGGTGTCCATGTTCTCCTCTGTCTGATCCCAGTACCTTGACTTCTTTTGGGAGCACCGTATTTGCAAGATAGCCTTTGTATTACCATTTCAATGGCCATCAAATTTTCCTTTGCTTGAGAATAGCAGTTTCCCTTCATCAATGGCCTTCTAAATGACATTCTTGAAAATAACACAATTATTAATAACAAATAAGAGACTTAAACTCAAATAAAATAATGGATTTAAATTAAAAATCAAGAAAATAATATTTTGAAACAAGAATTGAAAATTTAGATTATTCCTAGAAATATCCACAAAAAGAAAGTTGGATAGAAAATAAAGCTTAAAAATGGTAATTAGATAAAAATATAGAATTTATACTTTTTTAGATGAAAAGATAAAATTAAAATGAGAACTTGAAAGAAAGAATTTTGAAAAAAATGTCTCTAAAATAATATTTCATAAATTTTAAATTAAAAATTCTAAATTGTGAAGATATTTAATTGAAAGATAAGAAAATAATAAAGAAAAATATTTTAATATGAAATTCATGATTAAAACAAAAAGAAATTAATAATTAGAAGTGATGATAATGGAGATAAAAAGAAAGAACTAAAGTAACATGAATATCAACAAATATATAGCTTATAAAATCAAGGAAAGTATGGAGAGAAATTATTACACCAAAATGAATCAAAAGTTTATACAACATGGAATTTAAAACATAAATGAAGGAGTAAAAAGAATAGAGATTTAAGGTGATATCAGTTATAGGGACACGAATATATATAAAACATGACATAGAAAGAGTGATAATATTAGAGTTATGGCACATTTAATTAACAAGATATAGAAAATAAACAGAATAATATAAAGTAGAGGTTGAGAGAGAATTGAAAATTGAAATAAGATAATATTTATGACATGAAAGATAAAAGGCAACAAAAATAAATGGTTTATAAATAAAGCAAATACATGTTTTGATTCATGACACTAACCAGGTTTTGATTCTTCACTATATTCTACTTTTATTCTATCTTATAGTTAATAACTAATAAGTGATGTAGTGGTTAAGTGATTTGTTATGTAATACATATGTTGAAATATTAGAATTAAGCTTAATTTTTCAAATTATAGATTAGTAGTTGATTTATTGTTCTTCTTGAATTTTAACTGGCTCAATTATTGATATTATTATAGTTCAATTAGGCCATTCTTTTTCATATTTATGAAGTAAATTGATTATAGTTTAATTATTGGTAGTAATCTTCAAAGTATTAACTTAACTTTATTACAAGATATTGTTTGAAGATAGTGGATATACATGGATGAACTTTGGAAAGTTTTTGTTCACAATACTCATGCAATTTTATTAATATTAATATATTTATATCATTTAGTATTACTAATATATATGCTTTTTTATTGTTTTGTAGGTAGCTAGAGATACAACTGACTTTAACTATACACAAGCTATTTAACAACTAGTGTTAGGTTGTGATTAGTTTTTTGGAACAACTTCTTGGAAGATGTTGACATAAAATTAGATTATGAGCAAGTTTTTGGATTTTCTTTTGTTTAATACTTTAATAATTAATATTTTTATTATGTTTTAATTAATATATTTAGCATGGTTCTCAGTTATTGGTGTGATAACTTTTAATTCTATTATTTATTGTTTTAGTATTTATAAATCAATTATTATATTATTGTTGAATATTAAATAATGGATGAATAGTTACAGAATATAATGATAGGAGAATGAAAGATATAATGATAGAAATTGTTGTCACTGTTAATATATATTACGACAATATAATTTACTTAATAGTGATGAAAAAAATCGTCGTTATTATAATATGTTTAGTGATAGAAGAAATATCTTTTAATGACAGGAAATTATGTCATTATTCTAGTTTTTTAACGATAGGAGAAATAACTTTGAATGACAGGAATAGCTCTTGTTATTGAAGACTTATAACGATAGAAAAATACCTTTCAATGACGGGAAACTAATCACTGTTGAGAGTTTTTAGAGACGAGATACCATCCCGTTATTATTTATTTTAACGATGGGATTCCTGTTCCGGTCACTATTTACTTTTAACTACGAAGCCTATAATGACAGTTGATGACAGTAATTTTCCCGTCACTAAAAGTTTTTAATAAAGGGAAATGCACTTTTAATGATGAAATTTTCTCTCGCTAAAACTTAATTTTTGAGTTGTGTGTGTGTATATATGTATACAAACACACATATGTGTGTATATATATATATATATATTGATGAACATGAACAATGTGAATAATAAGTAATAATAAAAGGTAGTACATGTTAGTAGGGGTTAGTAAAGTTAGTAGGTTATAGAGATTGAGATTTTTGAGATTTAATAACAAGAGATATATAAGATATAAGAGATGATGCTAATGCAAATGTATGATACACATAAACAAATAATTTATTCAAGGTGCATGCAAATACATATGATGCATAATGCAATTCAGAGTCATGCAAATTGAACATTTTGGGGTGCATAATGTTAGTGATGCAAGCTAGAGTGCATGCCAAATGCATCTAAAAATATAAAAATAAAGCATAAAAATGGTAGTAATATGCAATCAAGAAAATGATATGCAAGTGAGCATAAGAGAATGCATGAAATGCAAGAATGCAAAAAAAAAACAAAACAAAACAAAAGGAAAAGGGTTAATAATCATATTCAATAAGATAATAAAAGATGGTTAATAAAAAAATCATGATTAGTTTATAATAAAAAAAACAGAACAAATGAAGATTGATAGTCATAAACACTTAATAATCCAAAGATTTATTACCAAACTCTACAAGATTCATATAACAAGCACACAACATTTATGCACTCTATCATCACAACCTCATGATTAAAATAAAAACAAATAACTATATAATCAAAATCAAAGAGAAAGTCACATCATGAAACAAAGATCACTTACTATGGGTAAGCAAGATCCGGTGGAACCTTAGATTTTGACCCGATTTTTTAGTCCGATTTGGTTGTCGAGTAATTGTATAAGTTGGTTTAGGTGGGATAAGTAGGGTGATTCGAAAATCGGATGACGGGTCGAGGGAAGCATTTAATCTTCTGACCCCTCCAAATTTTTTATTTTTACTAGTACAACTAAACGACATCATCTAGTATTAAGAGGGTTATATATATGGATAAAATCCTAATTTTCATTTCACTTCTCCTCTTCCCGTAGTCGCCTCTACTTTAACCCTAAAGACACTATGTCGTCTCTTTTCTCTCTCTGTCTCGCCTAACCCTAACCCCTCATCCTCTGTCTTTCTGTATCCTCTCTCGACCATTAGTTCTTCAATCTAATATAAACCTACTCTCTTAACCTTTAATCTTCATCAAATACTCTTTTGTTCTCTCAAAATCATTTTTTCATGATTCGCAGTGATATTAGGCAGATCGCCATACCAATTGACTATATGTCTTTCTATAGTAATAACAATGATAATATATGTTTGCTTGTTAATGGATTTTGCAATATTTAAATTTGTTGCGACTTTTTTTAAAGTTCATTTTTTTTATAAATATAAAGTGTATAATTTTTACCAAAAAGTCTATATTGTTTTAGTTTATGTTTTTTGTTAATGTTATTTCAATTTTTTTTTTGAAAAATGGTCTGCATGTAAAGATCTATATGATATGTTTATAGATATGTGTAAGAAAATATATTTTTGAAGATTTTTTTGTTTGATATCTTTTATATTAATTCAAATGTAACGTTTATTTATAGATCTATTTTTTTCTTTATCTGGAAAGATTGTTATGTTTGATCTCTTTTATATTAAGTGTAGATCCAACATTTGTTAATAGATCTAAAATTTTTTAATGATCTAGAAATATTTTTGCGTTTGATCTCTTATATCTTAAGTGCAGATGTAACGTTTGTTAATAGATATGATTAAGAGTAATTTTTTTAAAAACAATTATGGTCTCAGTGACAAAGATCTAATTTTTTATAGATATGTAATTTTGTTATGTAAGTAATATTTTTTAAAATTATTCGGCTTTATCATATGATTATTTTTTTTTTGTTTTTCTCCCCATTATATTCTTTGATTTGTGTTTATATTTGAAGAACACAGTGTTAAAAACATAGTGTTCATTTGTGTTACATAAATGTTAAATGTCTATTGAACTTTTTTATCATTACGATTTTTTTTTTGTTAAAATGTGTTAAATAATCATGTTTGTATTTTGTTCTGTGCATATTTGTCTATACGTAGAGTATAGAGACAATTGGTGGTGGAAACTTAAAGTTATAAAATTAAACTTTCAAAAAAGGGCGGAATCTTAAAGTTATAACTTTATATCTTCAAAAAGGATGGAAGCTTTTCAAAGCATAAGCTTTGAAGCTTGGTATGCTCGGTGTCTCTATCACAGCGAGTTGAAATTTATTGAGCAGCAATTCAAAGGTATATACAACAATATAATGTTTTCAAATAATTGATTTATTTTTTCTTTAATGATCTGTAATGCTGTTAACTGATTAAATTGCTCCACTGTTCTTCTCTTGTCATTTATGTAGATGGAAAATCCCAGTGGCAATACTAATGCCACTGGTTCTAATGCTGAGGTGGAAGCCCCTTCTGTCCCTGTTGCAAAGCAATAATCGCCTCAACAGGTTGCTCCCAAAAAAAGAAGGAGGTTAAACCAAAATCTGTTTTCTTGTAGAATTTTGAGAGAATAAAAGATGAATTTGGTGTCGTCATTAAAGGTAAATGTATCTATTATGCTACTACATATAACTGTCATTCAAAAAAACATGGCACATCTTCTTTGAAAAACCATATCTTGACTTATTTAAAGTTTCCACATAGTAAAGATAGTAAGCAGTCACTTTTGACTTTGAAACCTTTTGAGGTGGAAGCACCTGATAGTAGTACACAGTCTAGTGTTAGGAACTTGGAAGTTCAAGCAAGATGCTATTAGAAATGCACTTGCTCAAATGGTGATTCATGATGAGTTTCCATTTAAATTTTTTGAAGGTGTCGAGTTTGCTAAATTTATGTCTGCTGCTTTTCCTCATTTTAAAATACCCCTTAGGTGGACAATTAGTAGAGATTGTTATAATATTTTTGTGTCTAAGAGGAGGAAGCTAAAAAACTTTAAGAAGTCACACTGTCAAAGAATTAGCATAACAACTAATTCTTGGACATTTATCCAATGTATTAACTATATGTGTGTGACTACCCATGTCATTGATGATGCTTGGAATTTGCATAAGAAGATAATTTCTTTTGTGCCTGTAACATCTGACAATGGGGAATATATTTCTAAGGCATTAGAGCATTGTTTGCTTGAGTGAGGTGTAAAAAATATTTTTACAGTGACTGTTAATACTGCCTCCTCAAATGACATTGCTATAGGCGATTTTAAAAAGAAATTACTAAGTTGGGGTTCCTTTTCTGTTAGAATTAAGTTTTTACAAATGAGATGTATTGCTCACATCCTCAATTTAATTGTCACGGATGGGTTAAAAGAAGTCAATTCAACTGTTTAAAAGGTTAGGGAGGCAATTAAATACTTGTAGAACTCTCCTCCTAGGTTGAGGAAGTTTAGGGAAATATCAGAACTGCTTGGCATTAAGTGTAAAATTGCATTATCTCTTGATATCCTAACTAGGTTGAATTCCACCTACATTATGCTAAAAATTACCTGTTTTTATGAGAAAGCATTTGAAAAAAATGAGGACACTGAATCTTCATTTAGAGTTGCCTTAGGTGATGAAATTCCTGATTTCATTGACTGGCAATGTCATAATCAAATGGTTGAAATGTTGAAGCTTTTCTATGACATTACACTAAGAATTTTTGGCTCATTGTATGTCGCTGCAAATGCATTCTTTTATGAAATATCTGATTTGAATTGAATGCTCAATGAGTTGCAGGCTCTTGTGATCTTTATGTTATGAACATGGGCAATAATGCGAAATAAAAGTTTGACAAGTACTGGGGGGGATCCATAAAAAATGAACTCTTTGATTTTCATTGCTAATATTCTAGATCCTCGATATAAACTTGAGTTCATTGAATTCTCTGTTAATCAAATGTGTGGTGAACTGGGTGGAAGTAAGTTGTTTGAAAGCAAGAAAGCTGATTTGAATCTCTTATTTGATGATTATATTTCATCTACGGGCCTTCTTCTGCTACTTCTGAGTATGGCTCTGGTAGCCAAACAAGCCAGAGTACCCAGTCAGAGCAGCATAATCCTATGCCAACTCTTAAGAATTCTATCTCTTTAATGAAAGACAAATTTAAGAAGAATAAAATAGAATTTGGAATTGGTGGCAGTAAACGATATGAAATTGATATTTATTTGAGTGAGGAAATTAAGGAGGATGATTCTACATTTGATATCCTTAGATAGTGGAAGTTAAACTCTGAGAGGTTCCCTATTCTATCTTACATGGCTAGAGATGTTTTGGTTGTTCCTAGTAGTATTGTGGCTTCTGAAAGTGCATTCAGTATTGGCGGCCATGTTGTTGATGTGTTTAGAAGTTCCTTAACTCCAAAAATTGTGGAGGCTTTGATATGTTCTCAGGATTGGGTTAGAAGGCCAAATCAGATAATTTCTATTGAAGAAATATTGGATAATTTAGAGTCCTTTGAAAAAGGTTATGGTTCTTTTCTGTTTTCAATTTTTTAATTTTCTTTTTTTATTTATTCATTGTTGTCTCCTAATCTAATGATTCATTTTGTTTCTTCTGTCATAGATCTTGAATTAGGAGGCAGTGCTCTTTCTTTGCCACAGTTAATTGAATTCTATATTATTCTTCCTGCATTTAGTGTTTAAATGCTTTGCATATGTTATTGTGTCCCTTTATTGGTTTGTGACCAACCTGTAGTGCCTCAATTATAGTTTTTGAGGTGCCTGTGTTGATGTTGTGGTAACCTTTTGAATGAGGCAATTATGATGCTTCCACCCTAGTTTAAGAGTAAAAGAAATGTAAGCTTAAGTTTCTTTAGTGGTTTTCTTTTTAGATTAGTTAACAGAAATGTGGTTGCATTTTGGTTGTGCTTGAAATTGTTTTAAATTGAGCCTCATCTGTTTAGTTTTTTGGCAATGATGATGCTTCCACCCTAAATGCTATCTGACTTATATTAGAATTATTGCTCAATTTCACTAGGTGGCTCTTTCAACATTTTTTTTGTTGTTTGCTTTGCTACCAACAAAATTGGGTTAAATTCTAATTATGATTTACTAAAAGCATCCTGAGCCCTTTTATATGCATGCTAATTTTTTTTCTTTAGTTTAACTTGTAAATAGTTTGTCCTAATTAAAAATCTCTTTTTTCATCTTAATTCAATGTGCAGGTGAATCAAAATAACTTATAGTCTTATGCATAGGCTTTTGAGTTTATCAACTCTGATTCACTTCATTTTCGTATATTTTTGTCAAAATGGGTGGATAGTTGAGCCTGCGGTGTTGCTTAATTTTTGGAAGGTAGTCTGCAACAATTTTTTTGTATTAAACTGACTTAATTTTTTTTGCATCTAAATTTAGGGCTTTAACAGGAAGCCTGTATATTTTGAACCATGTAAATATATGGGCTTGACCCAAAATTATTAATGAAAAATATATATAGTTATGTTTATTTTTATATGACCCATTTATTTTTAGGCCCAATCCAATCCGAGCCCAATTGGAAGCCCGAATTGATTAAACTCAAAATTATTCAACTTCCAAAATTTTAGTTTTCTCTTCTAATTTGGTTTAGCTCGGCCCAAGAATTCCACCCTCCAAAAATGATCAGTTTCATGCCCCAAGACTTTCAACTCGCCCAACCTGCCCAATGCACACTCCTACTTTCAGTCATAAATTAAGAAAAATAATTTTAAAATAAGAGTTAATAACCATATTATCACAAATGAAACAAAAAAAAATTCACACAATCACAATTACAAACATCTTAATCTTAATCATCAATCAAATCACAATAGTTAAGAAAATCAAGAAAAAAATGATAGACAATAGTTAAAAATTAAGGAAAAATCATTTGAAAATAAAAATAGATAGAAAATAATTTAAATCTAATCATCCCAGGATAGAAAATAATTTAAATCTAATCATCTTAGGACCATTGATGCTCATTTAGATTTTTTTTAAACATTCATATACACTTAAGAACTTTAATGACCATCCTTGGAATCGTTTTAGAGAATAAAAGATGAAGGGAAGAAATAGTGGCCTGTCTGGCCAGTTATCTGATAAGGGATGGCCATCCAAATAAGGAAATAGTGTTAAAATTGTGTGATAGATGGTCAAACAACTGTTCATCAACCAAAACCAGCCATTCATCATTGGACAACACTAAAAATGAGCTTTTTAAATTAAAAATCAAATAATTTGAGCCGCAAACCCAAGAATGAAGTCGTAATGAAATCAAGGGGGTGTTTTGAAAAGTGTTTAACCTCAGTGTTTGAGTTGAGACGCACTAAAAATAAGAAATTGAATGAAGAAAATGAGATTGAAGCAGTTCTAGCAAAGTGGGGATTAGTGGTTGTTTAAAGGTTGATTTGAAGTTTTTTTGGAAGAGATTTTGTACAAAAATTAAAGAAGATGCACAAAAGTATTTGGATGGTTTTTTTGGATTAAAAAAAGGGAGAATTGAGAAAGGAATGAAAGTGGAAGAGTTTTGGATTTTTTTTTATAATTTTTCTCTCAAATTTTCTTAGTAAAAGCTCACACCTCTCTTGATAATCACTAATCTTTATAGTAGTTTTTCTTCTTGATTATCTTTTTTTAAAAAAAAACTTAGGACTCTGTATTTATAGATAAACACCTTGATAGTAAGTGATGTAATTAGTTTGTAAAGTTAAGGGCCTAAAAATAAAGAAAAAGAATATACACTTCCACTCTTTAAGTGATACATGAGATATTTTAGTGTTTAAAAAGGTTTGAAAGTTAATTTTCTTCATTAATTTTATTTGTTAATGAGATGTTTTCATGTATTTATCATCAGCTTTTAGGGTTTTGAAAAATGACCTCAACAAGACATATCGTTAGGTTTGGAGTTTTTTATTGGATGCACTTGGTTAAGACCAAAAATAATATCTTCTTTTCTAAAAGGTTAAATACATTGAGCCTCCATATAATCATCTTCTTTTTATCTATAACTTCAATTTTAAGATTCATATCAAGTGGACCAATTATTGTAAATAAATCACTGTAATATGTTGAAAAATTTAAACAATACCATCCTTCTCTTCACATATCTCACTAGTAAGGCTCTAAATTTGTGTAATCAATTTTCTTTTCGTATGACCATTTATTTTATGTGAAAGCATACTATATTTTTATCTCCATTCTTCTTCCAAGTAATGTTTGAAAATTGATGCCACATTGCTACCTCACATTTTGCTAAAACATTAAGTCAATATTCTACCTTATGATGGATATTAGTAATATCCTTCATCTAATTACTTTTTAGGAGAAGTGTTGACCTTTGCATGATTAATCTCTAATAACCCCTAGTTTTGACTTTAACAATCAATTTTAGTCTACTAATATGTGTGTTTAATTGTGTATTTAAGTTAGGATCAAAGCCATAACAACGAACCCAATTAGGACTCATAAGACTCCTAATGATCTTGGTTATGATCGTGAGGAGCATTATGAGTTAAATGAGAGTCGAATTCATGACATCTAAAATGGCAATGATCCTCACGGTCCTCCTTATGGTCGTGAGCATCACCTTCATGAATATGACTATGGATGATATAGAAACCTCTATAATGGCTATTTTAAAGCTCTAAAATTTATAAAATTGAAGGTCATGATCGTGAGGACATTTCTCAGGAAAAAAATGAAAGAAATATCAACTGAAGATGAAAAAATGTTGGGGATGAAAATCAAAGCTCCAACAGCTATATTTTGGCCCCTCTACTATAAATACAAGTTCAAGACATCATTTGAAGAGTTAGAGACCATGATAAAAAAATATTACTATGTAAAAGTCACTGAGCTATATTTGTTTCTTTCACAATTTTCCCGTATATATTCTTTGCTTGTAAACAAACTCTTGTTGACTTTGTGTGTACCCTTCTAGTGAGAATTAGGTAAGTGTTATAGACAAGATTCTTTCATCAACTTATTTTTTAGGGTTAAAGAAGTAGTTAGTGAGGTTCTTTCTCTTTATATTATTGTTGATCTACTGAAGAATAACTTGTTGTAAAGGTTATGAATTTGCCTTGAAAACTCTTGTGGAAAGGTTTAAGTATGACCAAGTGTGACCCTTGAAAACACTTAGGAAAAGGTTTGAACATGAGCCTAGAAAACATTTGGGGAAAGATTTTAAGTGAGCCTAGAAAACTTATTATTGTAAGATTTAGTGTGAGCCATTGAAAACACCATCTTGTAATCAATCTTTGGAATAAGATTGGTGTGGGTATTTGAAATCCTAACTTGAGGACCAGTTAGGTGGAGATATAAGATTGGTTATAATCTAAACTCCTTAAATTTCTTATGTCAAACTTCTCATTCTTATTATTATTCTTGTTCATATTTATTCTTCCTAAATCACCTTTGATTTTTCTTTTAATTTTACATAAATCTAATTAGCATATTGACACTCCTTTAGGGCTCTAACAATTGGTATCAGAGTAAGGAGTCTAGGAGCTTTATTGTTAGATAAAATATCACGGAGAGTTAATTCCTTTCTTTCCAAACCTACAAACTATTTTTTGATGGGGGTGATTACCCCTTCTGAAAACATAAAATGGAGCTTTACATTGATAGTGACACCGTTAGATTATAAAATGTTATCTTAGATGGGTGGAACCTTACCATAAAGATGGTCGGATGAATTCAAGTTTTAAAGGAAATAAAAGAGTATGCTTAAGAAGAAAGAGAGGAAAGCCATAAGAATAAAAAGGCTATGTCGATTCTTATTGCTTTCATGTCAAAATAGGAAGGAGACAAGGTTTAACATTGTATATCGGCCAAGGAGATGCGGGAGACTTTAAAAAATCACTATAAAGGAAATATCTGAGTGAGATCCAAGAAGGTCCAACTCTATGTGTTTGAATATGAGATATTTAAAATGAAGCCTCATGAGATCATCATCGATATAACAAACTGACTGAATGCTCTCTTGACTACTTTGAGGAAGTTGGGCAAGCACTGCTTTAAAGAAGAATTCAACACCAATATTTTAAGCGTGCTACCTAAGAAGGATAGAGAATCAAGAGTAACCTCCATTGAAGAAGTTCATGACCTTTCCAAGCTTTCGACCAACATCCTTATTGGTAAGCTTCTTACTCATGAGCTTACCCTGAGGTAAAGGGAAGAGGAGCAAGAAGGAAAAAAGGAAAAGAAGAAGAAGAATAAGAAAAAAAGTCTTGCATTCAAAGCATCACAAGACTCAAGTGATGAAGATAACCTTAAATACTCAAGTGAAGATGATGAGGATATTGTATCATTCACTAAATACTTCATAAGTACTTAAAGAAGAAAAACTTGAGCAAACATAAGGAATCCAAGAGAGGTGAATTCAAGAAGGCCAAGGAAGTCATATGCTGCAAGTGCAAGAGGCCAGTCACATTTAAGATGAATGTCCCAAACTTAAGCACAAATATAAGTGAGCAAAGGAGAGGATAAAAGCTTTCAAAGCTACTTGGGATGAATCATCCAAATTTGAGGTGGAGGATGAGTAACAAGAGCCATCAAACCTTTGATTTATGGCCTTGGAAAAAAATGTGAGGTACCTCTCTTGTCTAGTTATTCCTATGATGACTTGTGTGATGGTGAGCTTAATGATGCTAAGGAACTTGATGATGCTAAGGAACTTGATGATGCTAAGGAACTTGATGATGAGACCTCTTTAGTTACAAAGTTAGTTTTAAAATGTCAAAAAGTACTTTCAAAGGGAAAGGCTTATAAATAAAAGTTTTCAAAATTGTCTAGAAGCTTTGAAGATTTGAAATTGGAATTTTCAAATGTTAGTTCCTTAAATTAGAAACTCACTTTTGATTTGAAAGCATCAATTGCATTGAAAGATGAGTTTGATAAAGTCAAGAAAGAAAATGAAATGTTCTCAAAAGAGATTTTAGAACTTGAAAGCTCCATTTTGAAATTTTATAAAGGAAAAGAAACATTTGATAATCTTTTAGATTCTCAAAGATTTTCATTGGAGAAAGTTAGACTTAGTTAAGATAATGGAGCCTCTACATCATCAAGCCTCTCCAAATTTATCAAGGCAACTTTTACTTCATCTCGTACTCCTTGTGAGATTTCTAAAACTCAATATTCTAAGATCAAGAGTCTTATGAATCCAACTGCCACTGGAAAGCCTCCAAAGGCTAATATTCCCAAAGCTTAAGATTCAAAGCAAGGGCTAAAAAACACTAACCACATCATGCATTCAGGTATCATAATAAGAGGCATACACATGCACTTTAGACCTTAAACATTTATGCATTGTTATGATTATAACATGTATACTCATCCTAGAAACTTTATATTTAAGAAAACTACTAACTATCATAAACATGATAAATTAATAAGGGTTGGTAAGCAAAATAGATTTTCAAAATTAAATATTTTTATTGCATGAAATTTAGACATACTAATAATGTATGTTACTATAGCAGAATTCATCTCAACCTTTAATCAATTAACTACTTTGAGAGTCATAAACTTAGACCAAATAAGATTTTGATTCAAAAGGTTAGCTAATTATTTTTATAACTTTTGTGCTAATTATTGATAAAGTGATAAAATTAATTTATTTAGCTTATTAATAAACATGCATACATTAAAATGTCTACAGAGAATTTGATCACTTTGCATTATCAAAATAATTTTGATATGCTATTATCTTATTATTTTTCATTTGCCATCATTTTTCATTTGATATGCCTCACCTTTTAAAACACTCTTCAACCTACATATCATGGATCCTCATTACTATTGTCATTGATTTTATATAAGTTAATGCTTTGAACTTGTTTCATTTCTTATTTAGAATCGTGGTTGCTTTTTCATTTATTTTTCCATTGATATAAGTGTACATCTTTTTTCTTGTGGTTTCCTCCTTTTTTCACTTTTACAAAGGAGGAGAGAAATTTGGCATTTTAAACGATAATAATTATACTCGAGTTATAATTAGAATTCCAAAAAGGGAGAGAAACTAAATATTCAATGTGTTTAAATAATATTTCATATGTTTAACTTACCCTAGCAAATATTAAGGGGGAGAAATTTTCAAATCCTTTGGTATATGGTTGCGAGGGAGTATTAAGTACAAATGCACACACATACACTTAGTGATTTGTCATTATCATTGAAAAATTGATTGTTAAAGTCAAAAAGGGGGAGATTACTAACTTTTGCATGATTAATATCTAATTACCCTTAGCTTTGACTTTAACAATCAATTTAGTATGTATGTTTAAGTGTGCATTTAAGTTAGGATCAAAGCCATAATTACTAAGCAATAAATTGGAGTTAAAATAAAGCCAATTAGGAGTTATAAGACTTCTCATGATCTTGGTCATGATTATAAGGAGCATCACAAGCCAAATAAGAGGTGAATTCACAACATCTAAAGTAGTAGTGACACTCAAGGTCCTCCTCACGATGGTGAAAATCACTCTTATGATCATGAGCATCCCAATTACGATCCTGAGCAAGCAAAAGTTAAGTGAATGAAAAAGGCAATGATGCTCATAGTAGTTGTTGGGGTCGTGATCGGGATCGTTAGCGTCGCATTGATGATTTGGCAACCTCTGTAACTGTAATAACTATTTCAGAGATCCAACAGTTACGAAACTAAAGGTAACAATCATGACACTTTCCCTTATGATCATGAGGAGCATTTCTTCAACAAAAAGTGAAAGAGATATCAAATAAAGATGGATAAATATTGGGGATGAAAATCAAAGCTCCAACAGCTATATTTTGGCCCCTTCACTATAAATACAAGCTTAAGACATCATTTGAAGAGTTAGAAACCTTGAGAAATAAAATTATTATGTAAAAGTCATTGAGTTATATATGTTTCTTTAACAATTTTCCCTTGTATATTCTTTACTTGTAAATAAACTCTCGTTGAGTTTGTATGTACCCTTCTAATGAAAGTTGGGTGAGTGCTATAGATAGGATTCTTTCATCTACTCATTCTTTGGGGTTGAAGAAGTGGATAGTGAGGTTCTTTCTCTTTGGGTTATTATTGATCCCTTAAAAAATAACTGTAAATGTTTAAGTTAGTCTTATAAACTCTTATGGAAAGGTTTAAGTGTGAGCCTTGAAAATAATTGGGAAAAGGTTTAAGTGCTAACCTAGAAAATACTTGGTGAAATGTTTTGAATGAGCCTAGAAAACTTATTTTTATGATGTTTGGTGTGAGTATTGAAAACGCTATCTTGTAATCAATCTTGAGAATAAAGGTGTAACCGAACTGAACTTTTCAAAGTTCAGGCTCGACTCATTTAAAAATTAATGAACTTGAGCCGAGTTTGAGTTTATTAAATTTTTAAACTTTGGCTCAAGCTCCGCTCAAGCTCATGTTTGAAGAGCTCGAGCCGAGCTTGCAAGTTAGGCAATCTCAACACACTATGTAGTTAAATGGCTCGACCCACTGCAACTACTTGGCTCGGCTCGCCTTTCAACTAAATAGTTTGCAGTTTCCACATGTGCTAAAGAATGACATTTTATAGACTATTCACTTGTCTCATTTTCAATGTGGGATTTTGTATTGTAAAACTATACGCCATAAAAACTAATATTCTCCCTGCAGCTTTTCTTTTATTTAATATTCAATGTGGGATTCCAAAATCTCAACATTATACACAATAACAACATATTTTTCATGCATTTTTCTCCAACATATTTAGTTTTTCAAACTAAAAATTAAATAACTAATTATGATTGAGTTTTAGTTTTTACATTTATAATAACTTTTATATTTTTTTAAACTAGTACCTTACACTATAACATCTCAAAAAAATTTGTGAAACTTTAGTTTTTACAATATTTCACTTAGAGAAAAAATAGATAAATCAATGGTGTTTCACCTTTTTAATTTCAATGATTTTTATGTCTAAATTAATTTTTAACATTTTTTACTTATTAATATGTTGTGGTTAATTAATGTTGTTATTGATTCTAATATTAATTTAAATTATAAATAGATAATTTTTATTATATTTAATAATGTTTATTTGCTTAATATTGCATTACTATTTCATTATATTTACATGAAGTTATAGTTACTTAATACTAGTACTAATTTACACAAAAATTATATATTATGCATATATGGTTTCTTATTATACTTTGTAATTTAGGCTTTATTTACTTAATAATAAACTAATATTATATAATATTTACTTGATATTATATTTACTTCATAATTAAAATTTTATTTACTTAATACAAATACTAATTTACTTCAAAACTACAAAATTTCTATTATATTTAGTAATTTAAATTATATATAATTTCTATTATGAGTATATAATTTCTATTTAACACTACCACCTAATACTAATGTTTAAATTAGCAAGTTAGTAGATGAGTCTATTCGTGAATTGGCTCATGTCAATTAATGGTAATTGTACAGATAATTTGACGGAACGGGTAAATAGTATAAATCACATTTCCTTTCTAAACATGTAAAACTCACCTTTAATGATGATCCATAAAAATGATTTTCAAAATAATAACTATTAACAACTAATTATTTATTTTCCGTTCCGATAATATTGATTCTCAAATGAATTCAAAAAAATTCTAAAAGGAAACTATAATCACTAACTAGCAGCCAAACCCTAACCGTCATAAATTAAAAAAAAAAAAGGAATCTCGTTAAATTTGTATTTGAATTCTTAATTAAATCTATGTGTTTAAGTTGACAATGCTGACTAATAAGAAAATTACAAACAGCTTTCGAAATATGTTAAATTATATTTCATTTAATGATGAATATATTATAATTTATTTACTGATTTATCTATATATTTATCAGAAAATAAATAAAAATTATCAAATTACCACTAGAATAGGAAAACTTGAACATATTAATATATTATAACCATAATTTTCTTAAAAAAATATAGGCTGCAGGTGACGATATTATTATGTCAGCTTGACCAATCTCTATTCAATTCGCGCCGCCCTCCAGCTACGGCGAGTCAGTTGATCTGCTGCGTTTCCAGGCCACCTGGACCCCTGGTTTTCACCTACGCTGCAGAGTGCACTCTATTCACGCATATAAACCAATGAATAAAACGCCGTGCAATGTACTGTGACTGTGCGTGTGCATATATTATCAAATATTAATATTAATACTTTATTTACTGTCAGTCCAATAATGTAGATCGTACTTTCTCAATTTATAATAATTACAATAAATTATGGGCTCATTGTGGGCTTCATACTGCTGCGATTGTGACGCGTCTACGTCTTCTGTGGACCCTTTAAATTCATTGTCCATCAACTTCTTAAAATGGTTTTAATTTTTAGTGTGAAAAGTGAGTTATCTTTATTTTTTTACTGATTAACTTATTTGTAAATAAAAATAAACAATGAATAATAGTAATAACAATAATAATAATAATATTATCTTTGGATTTCTGAATCAATTATATATGTATTTTTTTATTTATTCTTAACATTATTATCAAGACATTCTTTATGCTCAAATTAACAACAATAAAAAAAACTCAAATGCATTTTAAATTCAAAAAATATTTAACATAATTGAAAAACTCAAAAACAAAACAAATTGCGAAATAAAAAGATTATAATCAACGATAAGTTTCATTAATTAATTTTACGAATCAATTAACTTGAAGAATATTTATGCTAATATCAAATCATTTTACACGCCAGATTTATTTGCTTTATCTTCATATATAATTGTTTTTTCAAAATTTCAATGTTATTTTTAATAACATATAAAAATAATTTTTTTTAATACAAGGGAATAAACCCAAAGTAAGGACAAATCAGACAGTACCTCCATCTCAGAGACACCAATGGTAAATGAATCGCTAGATTGGCCATAAAGTCAGCCGCTTGGTTACACTCTCTATAAACATGATTGATCTCCACATTCCAATTTTGACGAAACAAACGATGACACCCAAACACAAGATTAGTATGAAGAGAGCAGTAAGAATCCTCGCTTGTCAACCACTTAAACACATTACTGGAATCCACCTTAAGATTAATATTTCTAAAACCTCTCTCCCAAGCTAGCTTCAGACCTTGAAGAACTACCCAAAGCTTAGCCTCAATTGCCATACAAATCCCTATATTCATTAAAAAAAAAAAAATACCACATCTTCAATTCCCACATGAATCTCTTATAAGACCTCCACCACCTGCCAATCTGGGATTCCCCTTGCTACACCATCGGTATTCAACTTGAACCAATTGGTGGGAGGGCAATTCTAAAACACAATTCGCTGCCTAGAAGAGATAGAGATACCCATATTAATATCACTCATCTTGAATGCCTTTAAATTCTCAACCACCTGATCCCGAAGCCATTTAATTTTAGTAGACAAAGCCAAATCAACTCCAGCAAAAATATGATTATTCCTCCACTTCCAGAGCCACCAAACAATAACTGCGAAGAAGATATCCCAACTTGCATGATCCATCTCCTGAAGCTTTCTGGATATATTATAGGAAATCCACTGCTGAAAGGAGTGAGATTTTTAGAAAATCTTTTCATCTCTAGTAAAAAAGCCATCCCAAACATGAGAAGCTAAGTGACAATCATGTAAGATATGGATGATATCTTCCCTAACACCTGTACACACAGAACAGTCAGTACTAGAGCTAAAACCCCGCCTACTTCTTTCATCATTAGTCATCAAGCGCCCATGTATAACTTGCCATAAAAAACAATTTAATTCTATTTTGAACTGGGAGTCACCAAATGGACTTCCAATTCCCTGCATTATTCTACTCTAGATTAGAATAAATAAGCTGGTACATAGAGAATTTGCCACTAGCTTCTCTACCCCAAACCAACTTGTCACGACTCCCCTCGAGATCATTGAGAAAAAATGCATTTAGCTATAAGATCAAATTTTGTGGAAGAAATCCATTCAATTTGCTCTAATCCCACCCTCTTCCATGAATCCAATAATCACTAACATAGTTATACTAATCCACTAAGGCAATATCCTACGTAGCACGATCTTTTAAAGGAGAATTAATAAGCCATTTATCTAACCACAATAAAGTGTTTCTCCCATTAACAATATGCGTCTAACCCTTGCTCTACAAAAGCAACTGTTTTTGACATACCCCACCACAGATTGGATGCTCCCTGCTTTTCTTTAATTTGATTTTATTCATGGACACCTCACCTCTAACATATTTGGAAATTAAAGTTTAAACCCATAGAGAATCCCTTTCACTCATCATTCTCCAACAAATTTTGGACAGGAAAGCCATATTAGTCTTATGCATTCTCTAAATAGTTAATCCACCCTCCTTCTTGGCTCTAGTAATCATATCCCAGTTAATAAGATGAACACCTTTATCCCCCTCATGGCTGCCTCAGAGGAACTGCTTGATCATCTTATCAATTTCCAAGCAAATTACCTTTGGGTTATAGGTTGTTTACATGGCCTAACATGAGATAGTGGAAATGACAGATTGAATTAAAGTAGCCCTTCCAGCCAATTAGAGACAATTGGATCTCCACCCTTCCAATTTTTACTGAATTCTATCAAGCGAGTATCTATAAGTAGAGGAAGACTCAATTATGAATCGAAGGGACTCCAAGATGCTTTCCCATATCTTCTGTCAAAGGAATTATCGCTTCAGAAGTAAGAGAACGAGCAATTTCATAACTAATATTAGCAGACATACACATACTTGATTTGGCAAAATTCACCCTTTGACCCGAAGCCGTATACAAAAGCTTAAGGCACCCTTTGATAATTTGAACTTACTCAGGGTAGCTTGCGCAAATAGCACCATGTCGTTCGCAAACATAAGATACGAAAGAGATGGGCAATTCCTAGCCACCCTGATTGGCTTTCGAATTCCTGCATCTACTAGTGAGTGAATACTGTGAGAGAGCTTTGTAATACATAAAATAAACAAATATGGAGATATTAAATCTCCTTGTCTAATACCTCTCAATGGTTTAAACACCTCAAAAATTTTCCCATTCCAAACTATAGCCATTTGGGATGTTGTAACATAGTTCATAACACTATTAACCATGGCCCCTTCTAGTCCCACCTCTTTCAACGTATCTTCAATATATCCTCAAGAAAGCCTATCATAGGCCTTCTCAAAATCAACCTTGATTGCTATCCAACCCACCTCAGTCTTCTTTTACATCATTGAATGAAGAATTTCTTGGCAGATAATAATGTTGTCGCTAATTTGTCAACCCGAAACAATGTTACTTTGGTTAGGGCCAACCACCTCATGCATTTTATATTAAACAAATTGTCTTCAACCATAAGCCAACACTTTTTATAAGAGCAAGCACTTAACCCATCCAAGCCCGGCACTTTGAACAGATTCATATAAAAAAGAGCCATTTTGATGTCTTCTTTGGTAAACTCTCTGTGAATTGATTGCAAAATGTTATCTGGAAGTTTCGGGAAACAACTAGCGAGGAGCTTATTTGGAATGGACACATTTTCCTCATGATAGAGAGCCTTGAAATAATTTTGCACTATCTTCGTAAGAGTTCCTTATTCCATAATACACTGGCCATGATAATCTTCAAGAGCAGAACATTGATTCCTACTTCTTTTAATAATAGTGGATAAGTGAAAAAACTTAGTATTACAGTCACCTGATTTGATCCACTCTTCTATTGACTTCTGAAATGAAAAAAGCTCTTCCTACTTCAAAATAATATTTAATTGTTCCCTAAGTTTCCTTTCCAATTTAATAAGGCCTTGAGAAGGATTCATCACCATCTTTCACTGGATACCCTCCAATCTACCCTACAGTCGTCTTTTTCAATAAAAAAATGTTGCCATAGGACTTTTTATTCCACTCCTTCAACTTACTCGCTAGAGAGTCTATGTGCTGCAATAAACTATTACCATTGCTCCAATTCTTTTGTACAATTTCTCCAAAATCTAGATAAAACATCCATGCTGCCTGGAATTAAAAATGCGATACTTTAGGCATTACAAGGCCTGAATTCAACTTAAGCAGCAGGGGACTATGATCCGAATTCAGTTTTGGAAGGTGTTGGACAAAGGCTTTATCAAACTTCTTGCAACAAAGCTCACAACACAAAGCTCTATCAAGCCTAGAACTGAAAAATGTTTCTTGAGAACGACCTCTACGCCAGGTATGATGAATGCTTTTAAACCCAACGTTAATCAATATGTTATCAAAGACCATTTGAAAAACCTCTGTTCTTTTATTAATAAAATCTAGATGGATTGCTAATCTCTTCTGGATTCAACACAACATTGAAATCACCCATAATCAACCAAGGCTCCCTTATCTCTTTAGTTAAAGCACATAAATTATTCCATAGGAGCTTCTGAAGAAAAACATCATGACTTATATACACCATAGTTAGAAACTAACTTTCATTACTAACATTGCAAATTTCAGTATGAATATACTAAGAGTGCGTTTCAAGCACTTGAATTTTACATTCCTCTTGCCAAAACAACCAAATACCTCCACTGAAACCCAACGCCTCAACCCTGAGTCAATTGTCAAATCCAATCTTCTTACAAATTGTATCTGCCTGTGAACCACTAACTCTCGGTTCTAAAAGACTTAGAACCTTAAGCTTATGAACTTTGATCATGTTTTTAAGGGTTTGTTTAAAATCCCCTGAACCTACCCCTTGACTATTCCACACTATTATATCTATAAAAAAGAAAGAAATTTTATATCCATAAGCACACTACTTACGCCTAACCCTCTGAGTGATCAGGAATACTCACATGCCCAATCAGGTTTTGACTCATTTTCACTAGGAATTCCTGGCCCATTTCACCCACCCATCACCTCAAAAACACCACTATCATCAATGAGAAGGAACTTTAGAGGAAGGTCTTGATGATGTTTAGTGCTGAAATTCTCTAAAAGAATAGTACTACCCTCCATCGCCAACTCCAGAGAAGGTTGATTGACTTTTCTCCGCAATATTTCTTTCATCCCTTTCTGCCCAAAAACAACCACATGCTCACTAGAAGCAGCCTCACGATTAGTAATTTTGGCCCTTTCTCTAATAAGGTAGTTAAAGTTTAATTGGGTAATGGGTTCCTTTGCCTTGACTCTCTTAAAGTCTCCAAGAAAAGAACTAGTCTCCTCCCTATTGGGTCGTGTCACTTTAACATTGGGTCTCCTTCCTCTTTCTCTACCAGTGGGCCCATCTTGCCTAGGCCCCATCCCTATATCTAGATCAATATTAAATTTACCAACATCATTCTTTGCCACTTCTACCCAATCAATATCTTCCGAATATGATCCACCTTCCAACTCTAGAATATCAAGTCTTATATGATTTTATGCCCTCCAAGGAATCTCCTCAATAGGAGCATCAACTTCCTATAGTTAAGGAATTTTGCTTTCCTTATGCCATTCTCTGGCATTATTTTCCTTCCGAGCTCTACGCTTAGCCAACATCCAGGGCCCATAATTTTTCATAACTTCCAAAATCGTAAGATTCTCAACACCCAAATTTCTCGCATTTTCCTACATTATAGATGCCTCACCGCCACCTTCCTTATTCGTCTCATATGTGTTCTCCGGTGAGTGGTTCTCGATTGCCAAATAATGATCTTTAGAGTGCCCACATGTTCCACACTGAAAACACATTAAGTGGATTCCCTCATATTCAATTCTGTAAATTCTCCTATTCAATCTGAATTTAGAGATAAAAAGTTTTGTTTGATCCGCCTTAACATAAATTCTGGCAAACAGACCTCTCGAGGCTGATTGTGTTGCCTCATCACTGTAATTGGCTTTCTTATGGTTGCACTAATCTTCATTAAGAACCGTTCATTAAAGTATTCTATAGGAAGACATGGAATCATAATCCAAACTGGCAGCGTCTCCATCTTACTTTGGAATGGATCAAAGTTAGGGTACCACTTCCTTACAATAAAAATAATAGTTAGCCACCATCTACGGTCCTTGAAAGAGAGCATATTCATAATCCTCAACTGAAGCAAACTTGTTAAGAAAGAATCCATTCTCCACTGCAATCACTTCTATGCTAGCTTTTGGTTTCCATATATCTTTAACTCTTTTAACCAAATAATTATACCTATATTTCATCCTAAAAGTTTTACTATTAGAGTTTTTCTCCACAATGCCCGTAACCTATTCTTCTCTTCCTTCAACACTAAGATATTGGGACATTCCCTGAGCTCCTCATCTTCTATATCATCATCGTCATCAGGCCATTCCTCACCTTCCTTTTCGTTTCCGATTCTACTTAGGGTGCATTTGTTTGGTAAAAATTAAGGGTGGGAATCGAAACCGGAATGGACGATTCCGATTCGTAGTGTTTGTTTAGCTAAAATTAACAAGGAAAAGGGAATGTGATTCCCCCATCAATGGGAATCACCATTCCTCTCTTTTTTCTAAG
>CATIWM010129265.1:0-21142 GCA_949671775.1 Mallotus repandus | reverse complement strand
TAAATGAGGCCAAATCTTTCCAAGATATTATTTTCAATTTTATTAGTAATGTTTATAACATAATTTGATCGAATTAAACGCTATTTTGAATGGTTGGTTTTAAACGTCCATCTCGGGCTACGTGAGACGAGGTGTGACACTAATTTTATATTTTTGATTGTCTTATAGAGCAATACATTTTATTGTGCAACCTCTAACACAACCTTACTTTGGTAAGCAAAGTTTGATGTAATTTCTTCTATACATATCCGATTTGTGCAAAACTAGTTGCAAGTTTCTCTAATTAAAAGAAACTAATAGATTGGAGAAAGAATAAATATTTTTGAAATTTATTAAGTCTCTCATTTGAGACTAAATTTACTATAATAATATTTACATATAACAATGTAACGGAACGTCATATGGGAAACCTTGAACTATTAATTTTATTGCAATCAAGATTATATGGGAATAATGATACATTATTCAATAATACAAAGTAATAATAATATGATGTTTGTGCAAGAGTATATGTGTTTGAGTAGAGGAAATATGTGTTCAGTGGGGATAGTGTTGGCCAACATGGATTAAAACTGTCTTTGGGAAAGCACATAAATTCATTATGCCTTTGGGGCAAATTTATGTGGTTGACAAGCATGCATACTGATTCTAAATTGCTCTGAGAAAGAGCTATGAGATGTTGTGCTCTGAGAAAGAGTGATGAGTTATTGTACTCCGAGAAGGAGTTATACTTTATTGTGCTATGAGAAAGAGCTATAAGTTATTGTGCTTTGAGAAAGAGTCATATTTTATTGTAAATCTGAGAAGGAGCTTATGATAATGGTACTGTCAAACTATTTAAAAATACAATATGATGACTAATATTTAATTTCATGTCTATACTGTAATTATGACAAGAGTTATTGTGCTTTAATGCCCAAAACTCATATTAAACAATACAATCAATGTAATTAAGAAAATACAGAAATAAGATTGTGAAATTATAATTTAATTGATGAATGGAATTGTACTTGAATTGTATTACTGAAACATAAATCCTATATTTTTGGAACAAGAATACTAAGATAATATTTTCTTTTTTTTTTTATTTATTATATTGAACCTTGATATTCAATTGATTGTTGAGCACTCTTTTATCTTTGGTACTATGTATCTTTAATTTATGTTTAATTCTTTGACTGCTCCTTGATATTATTACACTCACTGGGTAATTTCCTTACAAAATTACGCACACTCGTCTTTCTTTCATAGTTTCCAATATAGGTTGTATATTTTGTTTTGTATAGCTAGAGCTATTCAGTATGGCAGTATAGTGAGCCATGAAGGCGTATAAGGTGACCGACCGAGACATTAGTGAAGTATATTACATGCCATGATGTAGATGCACATCTAGATTAAAATTGAGGTTCTGCGAGAGGGTTATTGAGCTATTCATTGTTTTTACTATTTTGCACCATTTGTATGATAACCCATACTTGTTTTTGATAATACTTTTATGTATCTAAGAACTAACAGTTGAGTTGTAATTATAAGATGATTAAGTACAAGGATATACTACTGGACATCTAATTACATATTAGTAATGTAATTTGTATTTTATATTTAGTAGTATGTAAGATGGATATTTTTATAGAATTGTCTCTAGATAATGCTCCTCTCTGCTATGTCATCATTGGATGGAGAGTTCTAGTGAGGTACTGCTGGAGTGGGGTATTACATCTTTTTATCTTCAACCTCCAGTATCTCAACCTCTAGTTCCTCGTCTCTCTCTACAATCGTTCCCACCACAATTCTTTCTCCTTCCCTTCCTTCTTCTATCATACATACTCAAATCTAACAATCTTTTTCAATTAAATAAACTTCTAAAATCTATATTCCTTGGAAATTGCAATTTACACCTCTTCTCAATTTCTATGAACTTAATGATATCCTTGATAGCACTATCTCTGCACCTCTAAAAGAAATTGTCAATCCTACCACCAATCAACTTGAACCCAACCCAAAATATATCTTCTTTTTTTTAACACAGAATAGTTACTTTTCTCCTGGCTGTTATCATCAATTTGAAGAAATATATCCCCATTTGATTGATTTAACATCGACTGCTGAGGTTTGGAGCAGCCACTACAAGAAACTGATGATTTAGCGATGGAATTTTTTGTTGCTAATCATTTAAAAATCCATCGCTAATTCCCTCAGCAATAAAAAATTTTTGTCATTAAAATACTCGTTGCTATTTTTTAGCGACGGAAAAAACTAATCCCTTATTAAACTTTGTGACAAAATCTGAATTCCATCACTTAATTAGCAACGGAATAAAAAATTTTATCACTAAACTTAGTGATGTAATTAGAATTCTGTCGCTAATTTAGCGACAGAATCAGAATTTCGTTGCTAATTTAGCAAAAAAAATTTTGTTCCATAGCTAAATTTAGTAATGTAAAAGCAAATTGATAGCTGATTTTAGGGACAAAATTTTAGGGATGAAATCAATATTTTTTTTAATAATAAATTTATAAAATTATATATATATATATATATTACAAATAATAATCAGTCCAAATGATCTAGTGTAAGTATAAAAAAATCAGTGCCTAATAGCAATTCTAGTGTCAACATATCTTATATTTCTGTGCAAAAATCCATTTAATTCTAACTTCTAGGCCAATTTTCAATAAATGTTCTTTAATTGATTAAATGGACACTTGTAAGGTAAAACCAACAAAAATTAAAATCAATGCTCTTTAATCCTGAACTGCATGTAATTGAATTCAATGATTAGCAAAAAAATATTTAATAACATAGGAAAAAATAGAGTAAAATGGGCCTTCTTTTTAGCAATCTAGAGAAACAGCAATGTTTATAGCAAGTTGATAAATTTCATCGTAGTCCATATATGAGAAAAATGTTCCTGATACTGAGTATGTGCATATGTATTGAGAGATATAAAATTATTCAAAAAGTTCAAAGTGAAAACAAGAGAGAATTGTTTGATCAGGTAATATGTTTTTAGAGAAGAGCTCCAAAGAAAACATAGCATGCATGAAAATAAGAAATTTTTTTTTTTGTATCTATATATCATATTAATTATGGACACTTATGTACATATTGCTTGCTAACTAGCTAGGTGAGCAAGTAAGTAATGGCTACTTTTTTTACTTAATTTTTCTAGTTGCCTTAATTTTCTTAGTTTGCCTCTAGTGTTACTAACTCAAAACAATATGATAAAATTATAAGTTGATTTTTTATTTATGTTAAATTATAAATTATTTTTGTAAAATATTAATTAATTTAATAATTCTCATAATAAATAATATGTATTTTTAATTAAGCAAAATAATGTAAGTTTTTTAAAATTAAATATATTTATAAAGAAACTATATTTCAAATATTATATTTTTTATTTATGTGAAGCTAAATAAAATTTATAGAATTAAAATGGAAATAAATTCACATATATTTTTTAAAATTTTTAAGTTTAATAATATATATAATTTTGTTAACATTATTTTAATATTTGAAAATTAATTTTTATTTATTCATTCCAAAAATAATTCTTTACAAGTTCATCTATCTCTAATATTTTTTTTTCATTGTGTGCGTATATATATACATATATATATATATATGGCAATTAAGAAAAGCATTGAAAAAGTTATATATTAATTAATTAATATATGAAAATGTAAATTTTTTTGACTACTCATGAACTCAACTAAATTTCAATCCTAACTAAGCATATATATAGGGTCTAATATATTTTCAAAAAATTTCAATAGCTTTAATAATGTGTCGATTATTTGTTTGAATAATAATTGAAAAACTCCGAAATAATATGAAGGTCTGAAATCACCCCCTTTACATCTCTTTTTATCAATTTCTTTCTTAAATAATGAGTCTTGTCACTGTGACAAGTGCTGTAGTCTTGTTTTTATAACAAGTTTTTCATTTTTTTCTTTGTAGCTGCTTTCATCATTCTCTCATTTGTCTTATTCAGTTTTATGATGGCTACTAATATTACTCAACCAGAACGTACTCTAGAGGAGGAGTATCCGAATCTAAACATCGCAGAGAAACCGATAGAGGGATTAGTAGTTCCTGACGACAATGTGCAGCCAAAAAAGAAAAAGTTCAAACATTGTTTTATGGGCAAGTTGATGACTGAAAGGGCTATTAATTTCATTGCTTTTAAGAATACTCTGGCGGCTATATGGCGTCCTTTCAAAGGGGTGTGTGTCAAGGAGATGGGCAACCATATCTTTATGTTTCAATTCTACCATAAGGATGATTATAAGAGAACAATTGAAGGCGGGCCATGGTCCTTTAAACAAAACTCTTAGTAATTGTTCCTTTTAATGGCAGTATTCCGTTGGAGAAATTGCATTTTAATTTGGTTGATTTTAGGATTCAAATTCACAACCTTCTAACTGGGTTTTGATTAGAGAAAATCTTAAAATAAATTGGCAATCATGTTGGCAAGTTTTTCATTTGTGATCCTAATAGTTTTTCCAGTATGTGGAGAAATTATATGAGAGTCAGAGTATGCATCGATATCCTTTAACAATTGAAAGGGGGTATGAATTTGAAGCAAGCATCGGGTGGGTGATTGGCTTTGGGTGGAGTTTAAATATGAGAGGTTGGCTATCTGTTGCTTCTCATATGGTTTGATCAAATGCTCTAAAAGATTTTGTGAGATCACATTCAATAATCTTCAATGCCGATAGAAGATGAAGTATGGGAATTGGTTGTGAGCACCTATTAGATGGCTTTATAATCAAATTAGGGAAAAGTGGTTCAGAGATGACAAGATGGAGCTACCAAAAAATGGAGGGGATGGGCAATTAGGTGTCAGAGGACAGATGATGATGACTCAATATAGTTAGGGTAATGGGTAGTATTCAGGCATGGTTAATGGGGGTAGTGGAAAAATTTATGGCAAGTATTAAGGAACCAGTATGGACATCAAATCTTATATCTGAGATGGTAACCCCCAAAAATCTCGTGAATTAAGTCAAGGTAGTTTAAATGGCACAGATCCGGAGGGGTTGGTGTTAGTGGAACAAAAAAGAAGGAGAACTGCTGATGGGCTATCTGATCAGGCCTTTGACATTGGGCCTCAAGATGGAGTGGATTTCATGAGAGTGGACTCTTAAAAACAAACTGGACCAGAGGTGGGACCTGAAATTTAGGCTCGAGTATCCTAATAAGTTCTTTATCTTGGAATTGCCATGGGCTGGCCAACCCACGAGCAATTCAAACTCTTAGTGACTTGGTCTCAAAAACTCAACCCAATATTATTTTTTAATTGAAACATTAGTTAAGTTTGAGAAGGTTAGTAGGGTAAAATAGCAACTTGGGTGTTCAGGTATCTTTGTGGCGGATTGTAATGGGCGTAGTGGAGGGTTAGCTCTATTATGGTGGGACTCTGTCTCTATAGACATCCTTGGCTCTTCTCAAATTTCATCGATGCAAAGGTCACAATGGATTTAGTGGGAACATGGAGATTTATAGGCTATTATGGCTATCCGAAGAGAGGCAGAAGATGCAATTCTCGGAATTTGATGAGGCATCTTATGTCTTTGTATTCTATGCCTTGGATAATTATGGGCGATTTAAATGATATCGCCTCAATTAATGGGAAAAGAGGTGGTTCAACTAGGCTGCTAGGTTTAATTCAGTGGTTTTGTTAAGCTATTAGTGACTTAGGGCTATCAGACTTGGGCATTCATGAGGATCAGTTCACTTGGGAGCATGGATGTGGTACTCCAATATGGGTAAAGGAGAAATTAGATAGGGCTCTTGCAAATCGAGAGTGGATGGACATGTTTAAAAATACAATTATATGGGCTCGACATTTTACATCATCAGACCACTTGCCGTTATCACTAGATATGCATCTTTCTATGTTTGTTCCCAAGTAGAAGGGTTTCGCTTTGAAAACTCTTGGCTTTTGGAGCATGAAGTGTATGACTTGGTGACCGAACAATGGGCAAAATTTGAGGGCTCCAATTTATAGCAGAAGTTGTTGATGTGTAGAAGAGAGCTGCATGAATGGGGTGAGCTTTTTACTCAAAAATATTCTTACAAATTATCTGATTGCAGGGCATAGTTAAAGCAACCACTAGGTAGAAAGGATGATTTGGGCATTCAGGGATTCACGTAAGAACAAATACAGTATGTGTCTTTGCTAGCTCAATAAGATACATACTGGAAGCAACCAGTAAAACAAGCATGGCTAAAGGATGGAGACCGTAATACTTGGTTCTTCCACTCGTTTATTTCTCAGCAGAAGAAATCTAATTTTTTTCACAGACTTAAAGATGAAATTGGCGAGTGGTATTATAATAGTGCTCATATTGGACATATTATGATGGATTATTTTTTGAAATCATTCTCAGGGCCAGATGGAATAAGGAATGAGCACATATGCATTCAAAATAAAGTGTTAAAAGAGTAGAATGAAAGCCTTATTGCACCTATATCTCCAAAAGAAGTCAGACCAACTATCTTTAGCATGAATTCAGATAAAGCTTTGGGTCCAGATGGGTTTAATCCCATGTTCTATCAGATGTTTTGTCATATGGTGGGTAGTGATGTTGTAGCATTATGCTAGGAATTTTTTTAGACAGGAGTTCTCCCTTTTGGTGTAAATGATACAACCATTATCTTGCTTCCTAAAAGAAAAATATAGAATTTATGATGGATTTGAGGCCAATCACTTTGTGTAATGTATTATATCAAATTTTGGCCAAAGTTTTAGCCAATTAGCTCAGAGTTATGTTACCTAGTTTAATTTAAAAAAGCCCAAGTGCCTTCGTGGTAAGAAGGTCTACTATGGATAACATTCTCATCATCTTTAAGGTAAACTACTTCTCAAAAGGCAAGAGACAAGGTAACACAAGCTATACAACATTGAAAATTCATATATCCAAGGCTTATGATAAGATCCGTTAGGATTTCTTAGAGAGAATGATGCTAGAGATGGGATTTCATGATGTGTGGGTTAGTAGAATCATGGAATATGTGAAATCGGTTCGTTATAGTATTCTTAATAATGGGGTTAATGTTGGATCAGTTAATCCATACCGAGGCCTTTGCCAAAGAGATCCACTTTCTCCTTTTTATTCATCATCTTTGCGGAGAGCTTTAGTGCTTTGTTAAAATGAAAAGAATCTGCTAGTTTTATTCATAGTTGCTAGATTGCTAGACATGCGATGCCTATAAGCCATTTATTTTTTGCAGATGATAGCTATATGTTTTTTAAAGCCACTCCGTAAGAAAGCTACCACGTTAAATAAGTGATTGAGTGTCATAAGCATTTAGCAGGTCAAACAATTAACTGTGCAAAATTTGAAATCACATTCAGTCCTAAAATTGATGATTCTGTGAAAGAGTCAATTAGGACCATTTTCTAAACTCCTGAAAAGGCAACTCAGAGTTGATACCTTGGTTTACCTTCCATGGTTGGCAAAAATAACAAGGAGATTCTATATTTTATGAAAGAAAGAGCATGACAGCATATTCAGAACTCGAGTAGTAAATTCCTATCAAGAGTTGGTAAGGAAATTTTGCTTAAGATTGTTGCACAATCAGTCCCGGATTATATGATGAATGTGTTCTTGCTTCCATTAGAGTTATGTGATGATAAAGAAAAAATGGTGAATAAATTCTGGTGGAATAGTGGTAAAGAGATGAACAATAGGATTAGATGGAAAACATGGGATAGTCTTTGTTACCTAAAGAACCTAGGAGGTTTGGGTTTCAAGAAGCTTTGTGAGTTTAACGTGGCCATACTTTGCAAACATGCTTGGAGACTATTGTTTGAGCCACTTTCTTTGGTTAATCATTTGTTTATGGCAAAGTATTACAGGGATTCTTCATTTCTGGAAGCTAAGTTAGGTGGGAATTCTAGCTTTGTGTGGCAGAGTTTATGGGTGACCCAAGAAACATTAAAGTAAGGGGGTCATTTAAGAGTTGGTAATAGTGATAGGATTAATATTTGGTCTGACCCTTGGCTTCCTAATTCAGCGTATGAGTTGGTGACAATCAAAATTTTAAAAAATTATTTTTCAAAACTTGAAAATCAATGTGGAATCGGATAAGAGGTATGCAGTTTTGACTGAAAATGTGTATTTTTAGTCGGAAATACATAATTCCGATCAGAATTATACATTTCCAATAAGAAATGTACAATTTCTATCGGAAATATGTAATTCCGATCAAAATTAAATAATTTTGATCAGAATTAGAATGCTACAAATTTTAAAAATTACAAAATGACCTTTAAAAGAATCAAAACTTTACAATTAGGTCTTTAAAAAGCATTACAATTAAGTCCTTAAAAATGCAATTAAGCCTTAAGATTGAAATTCAAATTCTAGAGACCTATTTATAAAAAATTGTCATTATTGGATCCTCTGTCGTATCCACACTTAAGTCATCACGAAATTGGGTGCTTACACTAATCTCTTCCGTAATACCAACAATCACATTAGTAGTAACAACAATAACAATAATAATAATAATAATTATGAATTTTATTTTAAGAAAAGCATCCTTACATTAAAAATTCATATAAATTTTAATAATTCAACTATACATGTATAAAACTAAATTTAGATTGTTAAATATATATATACACACCAAAACTAGTTAGATTAATTGTTAAAAAAATATGAAATTAACTTTATAAATGTTAAAATACAAATTTCTCAATTTACTCTTTTAATTAAATTCTTGACTAAACCTTAAACTTGAGAGTTAAGAATTAATCAATTTAGTTGAATATATTATATAATACCCAAATCTTTAAACTTGCAATTGAACTTCTATAATAAAAAATTAATTCAAGGTTAAAGAAATAGCTTACCCAAACAAAATGATGAAATTAAAAAAAATACCCAAGTGCTGAAATCCCTCGATCTTGTAATGAATTCATGAGAACCGAACTCCTCAAGTGATGAGGAATGAAATTTTTATATTTACAGGTGATGAGGTGTGAAAACTTGAGTTTTTATGGTGAGAATTTATTGGGAATTAATAGCAGCCTATCCCTTACTTTTTCTCTATTTTCTTTTATGTTTTTGAAGAAGAAGAATAACTCTTTCTTTCCTAAAGTTTCCCGTTTCTTGTCCCCTTTCTTTCTTTCTTTCTTTCTTTATTTAATAACCATATGCCCCACTTTCTAAGGTATTCTTAATGTTAAGAATACATTTGTAACCTCCAACTTTTTATGCATAGACACTTAACTTCTACTAGTTGATTATTTTTACAATTTTATTCCTTTATTCCTTTATTTATTGTTTGTATTTATTTTATTTTATTTTATTCTTTTTAATGCAAATGTACGTGTAGTGACATGAATTTTTCAACTCTCTCCTCCTAAAAAAAATTTCTTCCTTAAAATTTTAGATACCTAGATAGGGAACAGATTAGGGTGCTTAGCACACATATCCTCTTCCCTCTCCTATGTGGCTTCTTCTTTAGAGTGGTTTTGCCACAAGACTTTCACTAGAGGAGTCACCTTATTCCTCAATTACCTTTTCATCTCTTGCAATGCTTTCTATAGGTTATTCTTCATAACTTAAGTCATCTCTCATCTATAGGTTACCTTTGAAGAATATGGAATGGATGGCTTCTATATCTTCTTAGCATAGAGACATGAAAGACATTATGGATCTTGGATAATTCTAGTGGTCAAGCTAATCTATAAGCAACAAGCCCAATCTTCTCTATAATTTCATATGGCTGAATATATTGAGGACTTAACTTCCCAAATTTTCTGAAGAGCACAACACCGTGCCATGGAGAAATTAAAAAAAAAAACATTTTCTCCAACTGCATACTCAATTTCCTATCATTTTAAATATCCATAGCTCTTTTTTCTATCCTGAGCTACCTTGAAATAATTTCTAATCAATTGTATCTTATTTGTAGTCGTTGTATAATCTCTAGACTAACACACTAGGGTTTTGCACTTTCTCCTATATAACACTTCATACAGTGCCATTCAAAGACTAGCATGAAAGCTGTTATTATATGCAAATTCCATCAAAGGTACATGTTTGTCCCAACTTTCCTTGAACTTCATTACACATGCTCTAAGCATATCCTCCAAAGTTTGAATAGTTTCTTTGGATTGCAAATCAGTTTGGGGGTGAAAAGCAATGCTAAACTTTAACTTAGTACCCATACCTTGTTATAAACTAGGCTAAAACCTAGATGTAAATTGTGAATCTCTGTTAGATACTATAGAAATTGGAGCACTATGAAGTCTTACCACTTTATTTACATAAATTTTTGCTAGTTTATCCAAAGAGTAATTCATCTTTATTGGTAAGAAATGAGTAGACATAGTTAACATGTCCATAATTACCCATACATAATCATTCCCTATTTGAGTTTAAGGTAAACTGAAAATAAAATCCGTTGTAATGTGCTTCCACTTCCACTTGGGAATAAGAGGCTGAAGTGTTCAAGAAAGACATTGATATTCAACCTTGATTTATTGGCACACCAGACACTTTACAATAAAATTTTCTATTTCCTTCTTCATACCTTGCCGCCAATAATTTTCTTTAAGAGTTCGATACATTTTTGTACTACCACGGTGCATTGAATAAATTGAATAGTGAGCTTCCTCTATTATCTCCCTTTTTAAGATTTCTTTATTAGGCAAATATAATCTACTACCCAACATCAAGGTCCTATCATTGTTGAGTGAAAAAATTGTATGAGTGCCATTTTTCACTTAAGTGATGATTTTGTTCAAATATTGGTCTTGAACTTGGGCTTCTTTCAGCCTTTCAACCAGCACCAGTCTCACTCTAAAAGTAGCCAATAATGCATCAAAACTACTAAATGAGAAATCCACTCTCAAATCTCATAGATCTAAGATTAAAGGAAGCCTTACAACTTTTACTAGGGCTAAACTACTATAAGATCTTTGATTGACAGCATCAGTTACTTTATTAGCTTTCCTAGGATGGTACTCGATAATGCAATCATAATTCTTAAGCAGTTTAATCCATCACCTTTGCCTTAGATGTAACTTTCTTTTAAGAGAGTAGATAATTTAAATTTTATAATCAGTGAATATTTTGTATGACTCTCCATATAGATAATGCCTCCAAATTTTTTAAAGGAAAAGCTACTGCTACAAACTTTAAGTCATGGGTTAGATAATTCAATTCATGAGGTTAAAGTTGTCTACATGCATATGCTATAACTTTTTCATATTACATCAACACACAACCTAGCCCTTTTCTTGAAGCATCATTATACATAACATAACCTTTATTACAGAAGGAAGAGTAAGAATAGGTGTTGCTGCCAAACAAGCTTTTAAGTTTTTCAAAGCTTTCTTGGCATTCAGTAGTCCATTCAAACTTAATTTTATTTCTAAGCAATTTAGTCAAAGGTGATGCAATAGTGGAGAAATCTTGGACAAAATGATGATATTATCCTACCAAGCCTAGAAAACTCCTAACCTCTGTAGGATTCTTTAGAGGTTCCTAATTAACTATCGCTTTAACCTTTTTAGGATCCATAAGTACTCCCTTTATAGAAATTACATGACCCCAGAAAACTACTTTGTCTAGCCAAGACTCACACTTACTAAACTTGGCATATAATTGCTCGTCTCTTAAAATCTATGAGACAATTTCTAATTGCTTCTTATAGTCTTTCTTACTACCATAATACACTAAGATGTCATCAATGAATATGATAATAAATTTTTCCAAATAAGGTCAAAACACTCTATTCTTAAGGTCCATAAAAGCGGCCGACACACTAGCCAACCCAAATGGCATCCCAAGAAATTCATAATGTCCATATCTAGTTTGAAAAGCTATCTTGGGTACATCGACTTCCATAATCTTCAATTGCCCAGACTACAAATTAATTTTTGAGAAAACTTTAGCACCTTAAAATTGATTAAAAAGATCTTCATTGCGAGGCAAAGGTTATTTATTCCATATTGTCACCTGATTTAGTTGCCTATAGTCTATACATAACTGCAAGGAACCATCTTTTAAATAACACTAGAGCTCTCCATGGAGAAACACTAGGCCTTATAAAAGCCTTCATATAATAATTGCTATAATTGAAGTTTTAGCTCTTTTTACTCAGTTGGAGTCATTCTATAACGTGCTTGAGAGATAGGAGTTGTACACAGTTGCAAATCAATAGACAACTCAATTTTTTAATCAGGAAGTAAGCCAGGAAGCTCCTTAGAAAATACATCAATAAACCCACAAACAACTAGAATGTCCTTTATTTTAGGTTCTGTCAATTCTTTATGAACAATATCGGCAAAAAATGCTTGGCACCCTTTCCTAAGGAGTTTCTCTATTACAATAGGAGAAATTATAAAGGATGGAAGAAGATGATGTTCACTATGAAAATAAGCTTAGGCTCTCCAGGTCATTTAAACTTTACTAACTTCACAAAATAATCTACTGTAGCATGATGTCAGGATAACCAATCCATGCCTAAAATAGCATCAAATTCTTGGAGAGGTAAAAGAACTAAATCTGCTAGCAGCTCACAGTCCTTTAGTTTGACAACACAATCTTTGTACACTTGTTTACACATAATAGGGCTACCAATAGGAATACTAATCACAAAAGCATCTTTTACTGAATCCTTTTATTTTTTAAAGTGATGGCTAAATGTAAATGATATGAAAGAATGTGTGGAACTAGGATCAATAAGAATATATGCATCTTTACCCAAGATAGATAACATACTAGTCACAACCTTTGAAGATGTTAGTGCCTTCTTGTGATGTGTCATAGTAAAAATTCTAGCTTGAGCTTATGGTTTACTAGCCTCTGCATCTCGTTTAGGTTGAATGTTCAATATAGCTCCATTAGGTCTACTAGTACCTGCTCCTCTTATTGCAGGCCTACATCGAGATTAAGTTCTACCACCTTTTTGACCTTTGGGTACGACAGACCCATGCCTAGAACTAGCATGCTAAATTAATAAGGGCATTCCCTCTTAAAGTGATCCATTTCTCAACATTCATAAAATATATTAGTTAGCATTTTGCATTCACCTTCATAGTTTCTACCACATATAGAGCATTGAGATCAAAATCTTTGTTGAGCTGGTGGACGTTCAACACCTCTAAAACTACCCATTGACTGTTGTACTGTACTTTGGCTTGCTTGCCTTAATTCTATAAAAGAACCCTGCCAATACTAGGACCGATTCTAGTTTAAAATGTACCACCTCCCCTCTTAGTGAGCCTATTATCAATATTGTGGTAAGAACTTTGACCGTGCTTTTGACTATTTTAAATTATTTTCATTTCCTTTTTCTTTAGCTTCTCAACCTCTAAAGCTTTTTCTACTAAGCCTTTATAAGTGGTATCCTCAAAGGATGCAAACCCGGACTGAATAGTCACATGTAAACCACTAAAAAATTAATAAAACATAAATTAATAAAGTTATGTTATTATTGTTGTTGTTGTTCCATCTTTAAGTTAATAAAACATTAAAAAGCTAGAAAATCTTACGAAAAAAGAAAATCGTTGGAACTAGGATTTGAATCAAGTCCCTCTAGCTATTAAAGGGCCATAAAACCATTCAACCCAACCCCATCAAATGCTATTTTTCTGCTTTCGATTTTAATATTAAGACTGGTAGACTTTTACTTTCTGTTATAAGTTTTTTTTGAATTAATACAAGGACTTCCTATGCACTTTTTTGTCTTTTTCTAAGTCCGCCAGTTTAGGTAGCTGGCTAAGTTTTTTTTTTTTTTTTTTTTTACCATAAAATTAGATTTTTTTTAAAAAGCACCCCAGATTGGTAAATTGTCTAACTTTTTGCCATGAATGGGAAAAATGCCCATCAATCTTTAATTAATAGCATCAGTGAATCGAATACTGGATATCTTCACCAAATCTCATCTTCTATACCACTTTTAGTAATTAGTCACCAAATTCAAGCTGACATCAATAATACCACCTTGAGTATTAACATGATTATAGAGATTGTGATAATATTTTTATTAATTTTGACCTTAACTTTTCACGATTGCTTAATTTCTTCCTATTAAATAGATTTTTCTTGTTGTAGAGGTTACTTCCTATTGTAAAGTTTCTTTCCACTTCTAACTCTATTTTGTACACTATAAATATATCTCGTTAGTACATACAAACCAATACTATATATTCTCTAGTCATAATAAAAAAAATAGGGCCTACTAAAAAAATGAAATAACAAGAGAACAAAAAAAAGTGAAGGGATAAATTATTTATGGGCTATTAAGCCAGCCCCTAAAATAGAACTGCTTTCTAGCCTTCATCTCCATCAGCATAATGTATTGACATTTGATATTCAGTGTATAACACTTTATTCAAATATGTATATATGCCAAGCAATCAGGCTAGATCTCTTGTAGGGAGGCTAATAATAAAATCTTTTTTTTTCTACCAAAATAAAAAATCAAATGATGGATTTCTATGTTACGAGCTGAAAGAATGAATCTCATGTCCTTGCTCGTGATGTTGGCCTTTGTTGCAAAAGTGTGAGGAATGATAATGAATTTATTCCTGAAACACTTGCCCTTCTTGGCAAATATTCTACTTACCTTCTCAACTAGATCACTAATAAAATTTTGAGCCAAGAAATAACTAATCATTGTACAAGATCACTTGTCTTTTTCTATTTCACTTATAGGTTACGACAACTATGCACAATAGAGATCTAGCTTGTCCCCATTTACTCGCTAAAAAAAAGCCTAATTAGCAACACATAGCAGCAATTAACTGCTATTCAATAGTCTATTAAATAGAAAGATGTACATGAAATAAAAGGCAAAAGAACCATAAATTTTAATATTTCAATTGAGAGGGTACTGGCAAATTAATGAGTAAAAAAGAATATGAAGAGGAGGAAGACGACAATAGCAACATTACTCTACTGTAAAATTATTGTTAAGATAAGGAGGGGCACATGTGTAATTATTTTTTGGTTGTTTGGAGCACGGATGTAAATTATAAAAAGTGGGTCTTTTTTTGTTAATGAGGTGTGTTTTGAGGTGTATTTCTAAAAACCCAAAAATAATTATTGCTTAGTTAACTTATGAAGCTGAATATATTATTGTTGTATTTATTAATGAAGATTGTTTTTATATATATAAAAAATGAGGAAAACTCCTAAAATAATTAAAGAGAAACCAGTTTATAATGACCAACACCCAATCGATCATAGAGTTGATAGATGTCCTCAAGAGGAACTTAAAACCTATGGTAGCCAACAAACATTACTTTAGCATAATTTTCCATGAAGTCAACAATAAAATTTGTCTCTCTATGTATGTGATTCATTTGTACCACCCAATCACATTAAAGAAGTTCATGGATTGCATTTACTAGTTATATGTTCTTATGAAATCCAGGAGCATTCTATTGTAGAAGATTCAGGGCAGTGTTACTATCCATTTCAAGTTGTACCTTCATGTGTCCAAGATCCCAAGCCAAAGATAATCCTTTAAATATCCCCTAGAACTTAGTAGCTATTATCGAGCACGTACCAATGCGCAAAGCAAAGCCCGACACCCAAATTCTAACCCAATTCATGATCACCCCTCTCGCAGTAGCCTGTGAATCAGTCGAATTATGAGCTCTATTTGTGTTGATGTTAACCCATTTAGGATTGGGTGGAGACCAACTAACTTATTTTTGGCTCAAAGTCTTACCAGCACCATTAAACAACCCAACCCTTCTAATAGTGTTGCAAACCTCTCTAGCTCTATTCTTGATATCTGATGCTTGATTTCTCTAACCTTAATCTAAGCTAAAGAGAAAAGCATTCCTCTAATACTAGTTACACCAAATAATAATTCCAAACACATAATTCCATGGTAAACTCCACTGCTCAATAAAGATGGTAAGGTTTAATATCATCTATTGTTTCAAATTCCTAATAAAAAATATGCCTTTAACTCACTAGGCAAGATAGCTTCCTAGATAGGAGTATTCAATGAGAAATCTCTAATTGCATGTAAAACTAATTCACCTTCCAATCCACATCAATTAAATCCATTATTATCTATCATATGTCGGCGAACTCATACTTCATTGGTCATAAATCTTTCCTTTGCAACCAGCGAAAGGAATGTTCAAATGTTTTGCAATTTAGGCCAGCCCTAGATTAAGTTCCAAACTTTGCCATTTCTTTATCCCTCTTCCCCTCAAGAGTTTAAAAAATCATAATCTATTTTCGTTGAGAACTTACCCGAAGCTGAGAGACCCCAATAGACTCCATCATTCCTCAACTTTGCATGAGGATGCATATGAGCTGCAATTTTCAATAGCATTTGTTAAGGCAACAAATGGGACAAAAAAATTCAATTCCATCCACTATTATGACCAATACAATTTGTCACCTTCATATTATATTGCAATTCAAGGACCTCACATATTGCCAACTTAAGCAATGGAGAATCCATCAATTAACAGTCTTCCTAGAATCTAATATTAGATTCATTACCAATATCCCATCTACATCCTCGAACCACATATCTCCACACCCATTTGATAGCTCTCTAAAGGGTTGACCTATCATTGCCGAGCAAATGATCACAGTTCACCTGTAAATCAACCCCATACTTAGCTAGCAATACCTTTACCCATAGTTTATCTGGCCATACTATCATTTTGCCACCCAAGTTTCATTAGAAGAGCATCATTAACTAACCTCATCTGTTTCAGACCTAACCTACCTTGCTCCCACAAAGAGCAAATGTTGTCCCAACAAACTAGATTAATTTTTTAATTGTCCTCTTGACTGCCCCAAAAAAAACTTTTGGTACCATTAATCAATATGATCATATATGCTAACTGTATGTTTGTTTTAGTGTGTTTATTTGCTAGTTTGGCTTGACTGTGTTTTCTTTGTCATTTTAGTCCTTAAGCCCACGTTTAGGATTAACTCATCATAAAAGGCCCATTAAAATAATTAATTTAAAAATAGATTTAGGCCCATTCAGGTTAATTTAGACTTAGGCCCACTTTAGTTTAATTAAAATTGATTCAGACATAGCCCAACCTATTTAATAAGCATTTTTTTAATAAATAGATTTAGGATCATTTTAAAGATTTTAAAATTAAATTAGAATTAAGATGTGGTACTCGCAAGCATATGGAATCATGCAAGTAGTAAATAAATATCGTCCTAGAGAGACTATAAATTGAGTATTGCAATACTAATTGTGCTTGTTTGTTTAAACAGCAAAAAATGGTTTTTTGAAATTAACTAAAACTAAACAAAGAAAACCTGAATTAATTAACAATCAATTTAACAAGCTAGGGCTCTTATTACTATTTCAACCGTTTCTTAAGATTAATTAGTGCCAAAGCCAAACCGAACCTTTATCCAATTTGAAGGCATTTAAAGAATCCTAGGTTTTCCTCTCAGATAAACCAAAAATTAACCAAGTAGATTAACACCTAGATTTATAGCTCTCACTTACTAAGTGTTCTTTAACATGATTTTAAAGCTTCATGCCCTTAATCAATATTAGTTGCTTTAATGTCTCTCAATTATAAAAGCATCTAATAGGTTATTGTTTGTATCCAATGTGACCTATTTCTCAATCAAGTTTCATTGTGTAAATTTAATCACAAGGTGATAAATCCTATAAAGACATTAAGTTCAACAACAACCAATGAATCATGATTAATGGCTTTGGTTTAACGGCGATATTCATATGGTTGAATTGAAATAAGAACCCTAATAAAGAAATTAGCCACTCATGTTATTAATAAGAGAGACAGAAGAAGAATAGAAGAAATTAAACATCATCATTAATCAGAAATAGAAATGAACAATAACGAGTACTTAGAAAAAACCGCCTTCTTTGCTAATCAGTTGAAAAATAGAAGGCTTATTGTTCTTCAACCCTTATGGTTATTCTCAAAACCAACATGAAAAAATAAATAGTTCTTATTCTCTCTCCAAATGATAAAGAAAAAATATGTAATTCTAAAATAGAACAATAGTGTAAGCACCCAATTTCGGGATAACTAGAATATGGATGCAAAAGAGGACTCTGATGATGAAAACTCATCGCAAATAGGTCTCTAGTATTTGAATTTCAGATTCCAAGGCTTTATTGCATTTTTACGGACTAAATTGAGGATTTTTCTTTTTCTTCAGGGGTCTTTCTATAATTAAATGTTAAAAAAAGAGAGATAGATTTCCGATCAAAATAGTGGATTTTTGACCGAAAATTTAGAATTTCGATCGAAATTCTATATTCCGATCGAAATTCCATATTTCCAATCGGAATTCCATATTTTCGACCGAAAATCCAGAATTTCGATCGGAATTCCATATCGAAAATTCCAAAATTCCGATCGAAATTACAGAATTCCGGTTGGAATTAGAAAATTTCGGTTGTAATTCTAGATTACCGATCAGTAATCCGTGAAATTTTTTTATTTTGTTTTATTTTAATTTTTTTATTAATTTTTCTTAAATGTGGTTGGCCAGAAATTTTTAAAAAAAGGGTTACCGAAAAAAATAAATAAATAAATTAACGTATATCAGCTCCGCTCTATCTTTTATCCTATCTACGTAACCTTGATCATTTTATCTCTACATAATCACTTATCCTGTGAAACGGATTTGGATATACGAAGAATAAAAGGAGGAGGTAGAGAGAAGGGGACGTAAAAAAGAAAACGGAAGAAAAAAAAAGAGAGGAGGTAGAGAGAAAAGAGAGAAAAAGAAGAAAAAAGGTTTTCTAGAAACGCTTTCTTTTTGGTTGGGTAATTAAAATATTTTGACGAAAACATAATTGAAGCCGGAATACTTTAATCAATCCTGGAGATCTATTCAGACGGTGAATCAAACAAAACCTCTGAGGAGCCAATCAATACTGCATCCGTCATAACTAGTTCTTCTTGAACTCATTTCTCATATTATTTTATTCATTTGTTTTTTATTTTATTTAACTTTTATTTGATTTGATTTGATTTTTATTTTGGTTACTAATCCTTGTTTATTTCTGTGTTTATGATTATGGATGGAGTGATTTGAATCCATGGTGGCGAACAAAATCTATGAAGATCTATGGAATGCCATGGATTAGCTTTTGTATTCGAATGTTCTTTTTCTTTTAAAATTTAATAGACTTAGGCCCACTCTTAGAATTAAAAACAATAGATTTAGGTTCACTAATTAATCAAAATGTAGGCCCATTTTTAGTTTCATTTTCATTTGTAAATAAAATATATAGATTTAGTTAACTTAAATTAAAATTAAATATAGTTTAGATTTAGGGACATTATACTTTGAATACATTTGTTATGTGCTTTTTCATTGATTGGTTGCCTTAGGGTTAGATGGATGTTCAAATTAGGGTTTAATGAAATTGCATGTAATTAGGGAATAAGATAGTAATAAATAAAATAAATCTAAATGAACACAATACTAAAAGAAGTTGGTATTCCGTATCCATAACTCCTAGTTGTGGTGCTAGCTTGTATTAGAGAATCGAGTTACCACCACTTTCGATTTGTCCTAGTTATTACCCTGGGTGGCGACTCCTTATCTCCATGCCATGTCTTTGTGACAGTGGTTAGTGTGTTCCCTAGAGTCCTGAGCTCAAACAATGTCGCGGTTGCAATAAACTTGGGCACGCGCTAAACCCCGCCGTCTACAGAAAGGAAATGAAAGAAAAACTCCCCTAATCGTCCGAAGGAGTAGGCAGTGGAGACTCAATGTTATATCCAGAAGAGGCAAAGAATTGATTCAACTTGTATTCCATGTGTCTTTGCCGACAATTAAATTGGTCATTTCGAGCCTCCATTGCATCCAATTGTCGCTGCATTGCTAATTGATTGTCAAGGATTTGGTCCCAAATAGGAGGGTGTCCACTTGAAGAACCACCAACTTAACTCTGCATAGGATAAGTAAGTAATGGGACATCTCCAAGGGGGGTATAAGCAGGGAAAGACTTGGGTGTAACATCTTCTTGTTGTTGTTGCAGATCATCAACTTTTGGAGGATGGTCCAATCCTCTCCAACAAAAGTGAGACTTTGCAGGAATAAAATGAAACGCAGCATCAATAACTTCACCTCTCAAAAATGCATGGTTAATGAAATAAGAGCATCCAAAATACGAGTAAAAGCACCAAGATCAATATTCAAAGATTTAGCAATTATAGTCACAACGTGACCATGAGTAAGTGGTGCATCCTTTTTTGCAGCATAAGATAACAATTGATTAAAAATCCAGTAAGTCCAACATACTTATTTCTTGTTATTAATACACCACATTAAAAATACTCTTGTGCGGAGACTCTATTAAATTCGGATTTATGAAATACCACACATGCAAGGACTTTGTGCAACAACCAAAATTTCACATCCTTGATGAACATAGCCTTACCTTTCTTTGGTTGGAAAGGGGTTTGCAAATCAGTCAAAAAAGTCCAAAACTCATTCACCCTAAAGGATTTGGGAGGATCACATAAACCATCCTTATTGAAACCAAAAATACGTTGCATGAATGAACATGTAAGTTGATGTTTATTCCCTAGCATATGAAATTCCAGGATTTGAGAATTTTTGGCATTCATACCCAAACTAGTATAAAATTCGGTAATCAATTCCACATAGGTATCTTCATGCATAAAGAAAAACTTCTTATGGCCACATTGTGTCAATAATTGAGTAAAAGATTCAACTATACCCACATCATTTAGAAGAGAGTTAGGGATATACTTATAACCCATTATTTCCCTAAACTTGATGTTGGTAAACATAACACCTTCTTCATGGGAAAGGATTGGAAACCTAACCTTGTAAGTTTGTGAAAAGTATTCTTCTTCGTCTTGATGTGCTTCCTCAATGTGTGGTCTTTTGGAAGATGAACCCCTTATTCTACCCATCTCAAGACTCTTGTTTGATCGAAGGTAAAGGTGTAAGGATGTGTAGATAATGAGAAATGGGAATGGAAAATAAAAATAAAGAAAATAGGAAGAAGAGGATGGTGTGTATCGATTAGGGTGTAAAATAAAAAGAAAATAAAAAGAAAATAAAAAGGCAAAGTGTGTTAGAGAAAAGAAAGAAGAATGAAGAAAGAATGAGAAGAAACAAAATCGTGTGGGATAAAATTT
>CATIWM010129241.1:0-16231 GCA_949671775.1 Mallotus repandus | reverse complement strand
GAAGAGATTGTGTTGCTTAAAGCAACCAAAAAAAAAAACATATTCAATGGATTTGTCTTTTCTGAAGAAGGATAAGAAGCAAAGAACACACTACACACTGTTTATTGACCACATTATTGGATAAAAGGCAAACTGAATCTTAGTTTGGTGAGGGGCTTCGAGTTCAGCACTTAATTCAATTGTGTTTAATCATCCTTGAAAATACACGAGGGGCTAATATGAACTTCACCATAAACCAGGCAAAAATCACCTCCATAAATCTTTCTAGGCCCAAACCTCTCGTGCTCTTCAACACAAATTTTGGCATTGTTGAACGTTGACATATAGAGAAAGAATCACACAAAATATATGGAAAGATGGTTAATAGCATCAACAACAATACTTTGATTACTCAGACGACACAAATTGAGACATGCTAGGAGAAACTTCTGACATTTTAAATCCTTGTAAGGCCGTGGCCGACTTACATGTATATTATCCATGATAAAGTCAAATACATAAGAACTAGTTAGTCTAGTCAAAACAGGGGTATATTACTTTTTTTTTTTTTTTTGAAGATAAAATGTGCAAGACAGGAATAGTAGTGCACACAATAGGGAGCAAACTCAGTTAAATTTATCTTAACCCTAGATAGAGTTTGAAGGTCTACAGAAGCATTATCATACAGCCGTATACAGCTGTGAAACAGAGCTATCAAGCAAGTAGGAGGCATTCACTACTCAATCCTTTGGCCAACATTGTGGCTGAAGGATTCTACCCCATGCTCCCCCATCTTCTGTACATCCTCCGGGGAAAGTATCTTGATATACCAAACATTATTCACGAATGCCCTGCATATAAACATTAATCGCATAAGGTTAAAGCATTGGAGAAGTGGATAGGAATTGAAAGAGAGGAAAACTAAGTATTATGGTTACTCACTCCCATGGGTCATCTCCAAGGAGAAGTGCATCATTCTCCCTGTCGACAAATACAAGCTGCCAGCCTGATCTATGAGGATTTTCTAACTTCCCCTCGATGCCAAACATCTGAGCCAGTTCCTCTCGCAACTCCTGATAGCTGCTGAACCTGGAGATGTCCAGTGAGCGCCCAACTGACCCCGACTTATAGACCTGCCATAAAGGCATAGGGCCATAGGCACAGCATCAATTACCTATGTTATGATGTTTCAGCAACAAAGGAATAATCCAATTTATTTAACAGTTAAATCTTACCTTGACAAATGTTCGACTAAGGTTTGGAGGGTCACCTTGCCCTGCACTAGGCAGTAACTCAGAAGAGTCTTGCACACCATATATAGCACTCTGAAACCCAGAATCCCCTAATGGCATTGACGACACATCAGTATCAACTGAAGATGTAGCAAATCTAGGTACAGTGGTAGGTAGCAGCAGTCCAGATGAATCAATATTCACACCAAAATTTGCTGCATTCTGCGCACCCAAATTGCAATGTTCTGGTTCCATAGCAGGATCTTTCTCACAATATGATCGGGGGAGTGACATTGTGTTGGTAAAAGCATTGGCCTGTGCATGAGCATACTTTGGGACCCAAGACTGTTGCGGCAATTGCTCAGTTAGTGAAGTTAGCGTAGATTGACCAGCTCTGGTGAAGTCCAAAAGATTTCCACTCCCTTCACATAGGGAACTGAGCATGTTCTGTATGGGGGTGGTAGATGCTGCAAACTTGTTGCCTGAATCCATGAAATCTGTTTTTGAAAATGAAGGTGAAGGCAAATTTGACTGCTGCCTCTGGAGTTGTTCACCTTGCGTCTGAATTGTGTCATGATAGTTTTGTTGCTGCTGCCGCTGCTGTGACTGATCTTCAGGCTGATTGTTCATCTGTTGCTGCAGGAGATGCTGGGGTAAACTCTCAGTTGAAATCTGGTTCTGGGCCTGCATGATATTATGAGAGGTTGATTGTTGAATTGCTTGATGTTGCTGCAACAGAGCATAATGGCTGCTTGGCTGTTGAAGATATTGAAAAGGCTGCTGAAACTGCATAAACTGCTGTCTCATGGGATCTCCATTTGCTCCATTCTGCAATCCAGTCGCCAACATAGCCTGATACCACTGATTTTGATCATTTCCTAGCAATGCTGGGTCCAGTCTTTGCTGTGTCCAAGGGAACATATTAACAGCCTGAAAATTCAGAGAATGAATACCCTGATCACCAGTTCCACCCCTTAGCCACATCAAGCCATTACTAGCTTCATCTCTGTTATCTGCGCAAATATAACCTTTAGTAAGAGAAGAAGACTGCGCAATGCCGGGATCTAAAGTGAGAATATTCCATATTTTAAGACCGGATTTGGTTTTTTATAATTCACCACCTGTTTAAACATCTTGCAAATTAGATTGCAATCTAAGTAAAAGAAGTACCCAAACAAATTTCCTTTTTCCTTTATTAATTAAATGTATCTGAATGTATTCAGAACTATCAAAAAAGTTTGCAATTGAAAAATCGAAGGATCCCAATAAGTTGCTTTACACCAGGCCAAAGGTCAGTAAGCAAGTAGCGAAGGCTCAGTTCTCTGGGAAAAACAGACCAGTTGCCATTTCCGATATCCAATCCATTTTACTTTAAGCAAGTGTCCAAAGGCTTGCAGACGCTGGAAGTTTTGGCTTCAAATCACAACTTATGCAGCTCTCTTGCTGCTGCCCTCATGATCTGGGGCACCCAAAACATTTAAAAATGGCAGAATTTGTAGACAGAGCTACAAGGCAAAATGAAATGAAGGCAAAGAGAAAACTCTTACTAGATGTGCATGTCTCCCAAAAAGAAAAAACAAAACAGAAAAAACAGCTATATTATTGCAGATTTAAAAAATCACTAGATATACTTGTCAAAGTAATCTTTCTCAGACCGAAGCTCATCTGTTAAAAAGAAAATTCTTTAGAGCTAGTCGACCAAGTTTATAAACAATAAAACTTTAAATCCATTACTCTTGTTGAAACATTATAAGAATTGCAATTTTGCCCCAACTTTCCCATAATTAGGATATAAAACAAAATCTACAACTGTGTATCCAAAAAAAAAAAAGGAACTGATGAAGCCTCAATGATAGAGTTATTGAAGTTTCTTAAAACCTAATAATACATTAACTTACCCTAGTATTTTTATAGAAAAAAGTATGATGGCACCACAAACTTTTTATTTAGACACATTGTATCCTTCAGTCGTGTTTTCACAGCATTCACAATCATATACATGGACCAATTATGCTCATTTCTCAATTTATAATTTTTATAACATTCTAACAGCTATTGTACCCAAATTTTTTTCACTGTTTTTCTATTTTTATATTTCTTGCTTGTTGGATGTTTTGATCTTAACTAGTCATAATATTGAATAAAAATACTTCAGAAGTCTTTTAAATATCAATTTATAAAATCTTTAAGCGTTTAAACGTCAGAAAAGCAGAAGTTGAGGTATACAATGGGTTCAAATAAAAGTAAAAGGTAGGGCCAGACATTTTCTTAAAGTATACGGGTAAATTAATATGTTATAAAGCAGGTCAGTTTCTGAAAACTAAAACTTCTAAAAAAAAATTCTATTGATGAGAAAGGTGATGTCTGGTGAACTTAATTATGGTACTGAAGCTGATTTAAACGGACAAGAAGTTATCTTCTATTGATCAAGATGACAGTGACAAGAGAATGGGAAATTTTGGAAAAATAAAGAAAAAGAAAAAGCCAATAATAAGGTCAAGGTCAGTACAAAAACTGGAGAAATAAAAGGCGAAAAAAGGAGAAGAGTGATCTGGTCCAATGTTCAGAGAAAATTTTCAAAAATACCTTTCGTGGAGTACATGTCAAAAATCCAGCCAGAATTTCACTGCATCCTAGTGTCATGGATATTATTGACATTTAAATAAATGTTTGATGGCAGGGACAATACCATGCATCAATTACAAGATCAGGGATGATGGATTAACCACAATACTAGGACTGCATCGGATCTCGCTTTTCCACGCTGGTACACGAGCTTACTTCAAAGGTGGTCAAATAAATAAAAGTTTCAAAAAGCTGCCGCTGGAAACACCATGAACCCTAAGAACAACTGATGAGAATGCCAATACAAACTGGCTGCCACAGGCTCTGGATCACTCCCACCAAAGTCCTAAAATAGACTAGTTATCTGCCTCTTGGTCTATAAAAGAAACTTCAGCACTGGTTTTTTTTTTTTTGGCTGAATTTTCAATGAAATTCAGCCAACAATTGCACTGCAGAGGTTTACAGAGCACAAAATGCTCAAGGGGAAATGAGAAAGAAACTGAATTTGTCAAAGACCATTCAAATATCATCTTTGAGGAAGTTGACACAGGTAAAATTGGCAGCCACGAAGCATTGTGGATAAACCATAGTTTGAAAGATGCCCAATTCTCTACATAATGAAAATCTAAGACCCAATGAACTGCCGAACTCTTATAGACATCTCACAATGTATTTTATGTTCATTTATGTACAGTTTCAATTTGTATGATTTAAAAATAGGTACAACCCAGAAATGCATCTATTGCATCCTTTCCATTTTTCCTGTTGAAACAGCAACCTCCTAATTAACACAAAACATGAGCACAGTCGGTAGCCATGAAGCATTGTGCATTTTGACCATACTTCGGAAGACATCAAACTCTCTACAGAATAAAAAGATAAGAATTCATGAACCATTTGAAGCACTAATAGATTGTACACTTCAGCTTATGTTCTACTATGTAACATTTAAATTTGTACACATTGGATATAGGTAAAAGTTGGCCATAAATGTATCAGATCCTTTCTATTTTTTCTGGTCATGTGACCAGCTTTATCCACATTGGTGACCTACTGCATTTTTTACCTCTTAATAGGAATCTTAAGTCAATGAGGTTTTCTCAGATCTTTACTGTAATTTATCCAGTTTAAACATCATCAACAGGACATAACAGATACAAACTCCATGTCCAAGTACTGAAGGGCTGTGATGTAATCCAAGTTTGACAAATATTTGTATTCCTTTATTAGACGTTGAGCGATATTATCCAGTTTAAACATCATCAACAGGACATGACAGATACGAACTCCATGTCCAAGTACTGAAGGGCTGTGATGTAATCCAAGTTTGGCAAATATTAGTATTCCTTTATTAGATGTTGAGCGAGATTAGATGTTGAAAGAGATAGAAGAGCACCACAATCCTCTCATAGAAAAAAGAACCTAAAATAACTAAAAGAGCAAGACCTATCATCAAGTTGAATAATGCTTAGAGAAACATCTTCTAAAAGCAATGCATAAGACCACCTAGAAACTAAAAAACGCTATCATTCCATGTTCAGTTAAAACTTCTAGGGTCCTCGTTCATGATTACTTCGAAGAAGCACATTTCACTATGAGTATTCCAAATGCTTGTGACATCAAAAAGTGAAGGTCACTCACCATTCTGTCCTTTCCTTTTATTAAAATCATTTTAATCATTGCATTCAATTGACTTCCCACTTCTCAAGTCTATAGTTTAATTTCAATATGTTGAAATATACTACATATACATAAAGCTTTCTCAAGGGAAGACATCAAAAGGTCCACGAAAATCAAGAGTACATACCATGCAAAGATGAGGGCCCAGGATGCCAAGGTCGCCGAAGTCTGAGAGGAAATAGTGATGGGTACATGGGGAAAGTTGTTAGAGGTTCAATCTCCCATAAAGACACTCTTGGCTGCCTCTCACCTGCTGTTGACTCATCCCACCCAACCTACATCCAATGGTTAATGTTGAAGAAAAGTTGAAGTTACATAAAGCATCGTATAAAAGTAATATTTAGTGCCTTATGCTGTCTGAAAGGAAAGCCCTTCCCTCTCCTCTCTCTCCCTCTCTCCTTAAAGGGAAAAAAAAAGACAGCAAAAAAGAACGAAAAGCAAAACAACCCCTCCTTTAGTAAGTCATTTCCATGAAACGCATCCATAAGCACAAAACCAAGACATAAACCATACATACAATACCTTGCAAGATGTTGACAGAATAATAACACAGAAAAGCCTACTTGTATTAAGCCAAAGCATACAAGGTACAACCAGTTACCTTGACAGAGCGCCAATGAGAATTCGGCCAACGAACAGGATCCAGATCACTTATGCCAGTTATTGTACCCATGTACCTGCCGAGAAGAAGCTTCTCATATCAGCAAATATTGTGCACATCCACAATAGGAGGACTGATCAAAAGGAATCAGTTCCATGGAACCAAAAGCTGTGAATTTCAAATGGTTTTGGTGCAAATGCAATGACAAGAAATGGATAACTCATCGACCCAAATCACACATTGCAGACCAACAATGTTTCCACCAGTGTCCATTCACTAGTGTTTCCCTAATTGGCAAATAACGATACGTAAATCTTATTCTCTAATTGATGGCCGCTGTATCTTGAGGTCCCAGCCAATGCCTCAAAAGAAAATACACATGCACAACATCTAACCCTCAATGCCACGACACAAGAAAACTACATCTGCATCACAATGATCACTTTCCCAAGACTTAAGTTCAGATGTAACCGACAGACTAAGAGGTTATTAATACATCAGAATCCAAGAGTTAAATTTTTTTTTCCCATAAAATAAATTGGCTTCCAAGACAGTACTAATGAATTCATCAACAAAAGAGGGTATCTAGGCAGCACACAATAATGCACAATCTAAGACAAGAAATTTACAAAAGAAGAAAAGGATTACAAAAGAAGAAAAGGATGTTGATAAACTATGAGTACCAAAGTAAACCCCTGACCACCATAATACCTACGGACACTTGATTCTTCAGTCTCAAAGAGCATCCGGAAGCGCATTCCAACTGAAACACGTGTGTGGAATACTGCTTTGACATATTTGGAAAGGGGTATAACAAACTCAGATGGACTAGCCCTGCGAAATGTAAACAAGTTAGAAGAGACAGTCACATAAATCAATAGAAAAGAAACTTATGAACATGTTTAACACCTTGGATTATAGAAAACCGTAAAACAGCTATTAGTAGCTGCAGCATGAGCTGCAGCCGCAAGCAGTCCAATGTGCATGCTATCACTAGATAAAACAGATGATGGCATCACAGTTTGTGGTCGAGTAGCGCGGCGAATTCCCAAAAGAAGTTGATTTTTCTCATTCCTAATGGCAGATATTGATAGGATTAGATTTGCTAATTGAGAATTTCCAACATAACCAAGTAAAGTAAGAACATAATATACCAAATAAAAAGAACAGAATCTCCAGCCACAAGTCTTTTGGCACTGACAAATACACTCCACCCTGTTGTAAGCAGATGGCGTTTTGGCTGTCCTGAAATATGATGAAGGAATAAATACATAGCAGCTTGCACTAAAAAACATTGTAAAAAAAACTTAAGCAGACCACTCTAACACTCATATTATATCATCATTTATCAATGCTACAAAAATGGGTAAAGTTGAAATAAGAAAATCAAACATGCCTAAACCCTCAGACCAAGGGGATTCACAAGAAAATAGGAAGTTATCCACACAGGAACACCTAAAAATGCATATGCAAGATTTATAATTCTCAAACTTACAATCACATGAGAAACTCCTTTAAAACCAATCAAATGAGAAAAAACAGGGCTTGCTTCAGAGCCACTCTAGTTAGGCACATGAACCTAGAAAGGTCTTAGAACTATAGGTATAGTGTCATACATTATGCATATGAGTCACTAAATTTTGGATATCTTTTCTAGCCCCGTGACCAATTACTCCAAATGTTACCTTAAGCCCTTTTATTCTTGTTTTATTAATTATCCCACAAACTTTTAGGCCAAAATAAACTTCTAGCTATACACTTTCACATATTACAAGAAGCACTGGCACGTCATACCCTTGTAGAAATGAAATGGACAAAATATTTTTTCTAAAACTTTTTCTATTTATTCTTTAATAAAAAAAAAAAGCACTAGCATCTTATACCCTTAAAGAAATGAAATGGAGCAAATATCTTTTCTAAATTTCTTCTATTTACTCTACTTCATATGACACTCTATTCCACCACAGCACAATACCCAACGGCCATGGCCCCTCTTTGGAGAGCACCAATACCCTGCCACTAGCCCCTTCAACAACAAATACCCATGCAAAAAAATTCTTCATTATTTTCTGCAGTAAAATCTTGAAGCTCATTTGTTGGGTTCTGAACTTATATTAGAATCAATGAATTTTAACGCTGGATCCAATTCACAACTCAAAAGGCGTTTGTGTAAATAGAAAATGAAAAATATTGTAGGAAAAACGAAGAAAAATAGAAGGGCAAAGGAAAGAAAGGCAGATGAGAGATCATGAAGAATCCATTATCCAATTATGTTGTTCCTTGGCATGACCCAATACAGCACAAGTTCTTATTATAGCCCTGAGAAGCAACTAGATTCCAGGAATGAAATAACAAACTAATAACATTTTCTCATCACATTAGCAACTACTCCAAATGCTATTAACTAACTAGACTTGTTGACTGATCCAGCTCAGCTAATTACTTATTTTTCATTAATTTCTAACGAACTGACACAAACTAACCAATCCATGAGCCATGTGAAGATCAGCCTTTTCTTGAATATGAAGCCGAGTCTTTTTATTTCAAGAAACGCCATCTTTGTTTTCTACACTTTTTGCAGTATCATTAAGATCCTTTCCCTCAATTGCATCAAGTACAATATGGAAAGAGAAACAGAAAAGAGGAGATGATGATTATGAAAGGGAAAAAAATTGATAACACCATTAATAAAGTATAGCAGAACCTGAGGAAGGCATAGGATTGCCAATACTAAGAAATCATGTATTATTCTAGCCTTACTATTTCCCTTAGTTTCTTTTATGTCCAAGAGGATACAATTATAATTAGTTGTTTTGAATTCAACTTGTCATCGGAAAAATAATTGATCTTCCTAGCAAGTTTAAGCATTGGTTTCTCAAGAGTGACAACTTTGGTCAACATTTTGAAAGTTCTTAGTTCTTTTGGTTTGATAAGAATATAAAATAATAGCCCAAATACAAGTGGCAAAGTGAGTCCAAACAAGTTCAATTCTTCAAAATTACATGGATTGTTTCACAACTTTGAGCTAGTCTCAAGATCCAGCGTAGGACAACTCAAGACAATTTGTGAAATCAATCAGGTGAAAAGTCATGGCACATCCAACCCAAATGAATCAAAGAACACCCACCTAAGAATCCACTCCCCAAAAGAAAACCCTACTTCTAACTATAATCATAAAATGCGATGATTCGCTAATCTAAAAAATTTTGCCTAATGCAATTAGCAGAAATATGCAGCAATCGCCATGCTAACCATAAAGATTCCCAAATTTAAGTTTGTTTGATCCAATATGACTAACTAGAACAATTCTCTGAACCTGTTCCATGATTTTCCAAATGAAGCGAAATAAACATGACTGGATGACCAACATATACCATACTCAACACTGACTTCCAATATTTGATGTAGTGACTAGAGAAAAAAATGGTAGTCTTCAAATAAAGATGAGGCAAACTGCCTCGGATAATTTATCTACCTGAAAAGGCCAAAAGTTCAACAATCAATTTTCCTTCAATTGCACCAAGTAAGATATAAGACACTTGTTGCCAAAGTGAAACATCCCCAAATGGCCAAATAAAGATTTCTTTTTAATACTAATAGAGCTACCACTCATAAATGAAAGTCATTGAAAATTTTAACCGACACAAAAAGCAGGATATACTCTTCGAACATATATCAGCCAAAGCACATTAAATAAATTGATCAAAGTCATTCACAGATATTCTACATGAAAAGGGTAAATATAAAGAGGAGATGGTCAGAAGGTTTAATAATTGATTTTCCACCAATTACATCAAAAAAAAAAAACATGGCCACTGTAAGAAGCATTATTTTATGAACAAATGCAGATAGTCCTTTCATTACCAATTAAACTGTCACTTACCACAATAAAGTTTTTGTTGAAAATTTTAATTGAAACCACAAAATAAAAAGAGAGTGACCACAAGACTAATCATCCATCAACAAACACAAATTAAAGTGACTTGATAAAAAATACCAAGAAGGAAAAGCCATGTCAAAACACTACTGAATACTGATGAACAAGGACACCAATATCTACCACGAAAAATATGGCGAAACTTCCATTCAACATCATGCAGATCTCTTGCAATAAGTTCTTGAGCAGGTGGCTGCTGTGAGAAATCCTGCAAAACCAAATTGTACACACATATAGATACAATATCATTAGCATTAAATAAATATTTGAATCAATAGAAGGTGAGGAAAAGTTACCAGAGGAGGAAAAACTTTCTCTGCTGCACGACGAGGAACAGAAAAGCCTCCATGCGTACTAGTATCACTTGCGGTCAGTGTCTTGCAAAAGTAATTTGTGGGCTGCTTGCTTGGCATTCCCAGTTCCATAGGAAGAAATGTATCTTTTTGCTCTTGCTGTGTGTAAAACAATTACAAAATTGACTTGAAAACCATAAAATTCAAAAATAACCAACAGTAATTTATCAAACTAGAATCACTTAGATAAAGATATAAAATTACTGGAGTCAAAGGCTGCAAAGTCATCTGGGCATACACTTCATCAGTTTCAACATCCGCCTGAAATTTCAAGTACATTCCTTTATTCAGTTTTTTCAGTTAAGCTTCATGAACTAAGCTAATTGTGCAAGTTAAATAAAACCCACGTGCATGGTGACATTGTGAAGTTGGCATATCAACTGGGGCGGCAAGCTTGGGTAATTGGGTATATGCCCATCAACTTCTTTGTTAGTAGTGGCGGCTACCTACAAAGGATTCATTTCATTTGACAAATAAATAAGCAAACAGACCACAATCACATTCAGAAACTAGAACAACAAAAGATAAATTACGAAAAAAGTTAACCTGCTCGCTATGTCCCTGGGGGAAGTAGACCACTCTGCTTCCCACAGTCGGTAGCGACACAAGTGGTCCAGCACAGGCATGCCATAACTCAGAATTCAGACATTTCTTCTCCCCTATCATCACATCAAATGCAAAAAAAAAAAACAAAAACAAAACAAAACAAAACCAAATCAATTGATACAGTTCAAATAGCAATCACAAATATTGAGTATTTAAAAGCTGAAGCCTCAACGTAAAACAATTAAGTGATAATGTAACACATAAACAACAACAGAAAAAGAGAAACAAAAAGGGCAAAAACAAATGAAATAAGATATAATACCTTCATGACCCTGCTGACCCAACCCTGATGTTGAAAGCTTCATCGTCAACTAATTTTCTTTTCTATATATAATTTTGAATTCTTTATAATAATAATAAGCAAATAATTAACTATTCAATAATTGTGTTTAATTAATACAAACAAAAACTTAAGCTAAATAAAACCCTCACTAACAGCAACCATAGTAATAATAGTAATCATCTTCCAATCCAACAAAAAACCCTTACATTCTCTCATGTCTTCACTCCTCTCCGTCAACAACTCTCATTAAACCCTAAAAAATCACAAACCACCACACGCTTTCAACTGCAAAACCCTAAAACACACAAATCAGATCAAACAACACAAATCTAGAGAAATCTTTTCACTCAAAGTTAAAAAAAACTAACTAAGCATTCTTGAAATTTCGCAGTTAAATCAAGCCCTAACAACAAAAGCAAACACGCTCTTAGAGATCGCCATAGAAAAGCATAGCAGAGCAGCAGAAATTTAAAAAAAACAAAAACAAAACACAATCGCTATCTTGGAGTTTGATAAAAAAGAGAGCGAAAGAGAGGGTAATGATTATTTATAGCACGTTTGAAACCTCGCTACTGCTACCATTACTAGCCAGTAGCTAGCAAGCGACCGAGCGAGCTACAGAGGGACAGGGAAAGCGAAGGAAGTAAGCTTTTTTTTTGTGTAAAAAAAATGTAAGGGACCCGACCAAACTGGACCTGAGAGCAGTGGAGAAAGAGAAGGGAGGAAGAAGAGAGGAGAGGTTGGGGGTGTAGGAAATGGAATCTGGAACGTTGAGGGATCCGTACAGGAAGATCTGAACCGTTGGTTAGGTGCTGAAATGACAGCAGGCATGTGCCACCATCCTTCAGTGGTCGCTGTCAGAGTACGGATTATTATCTTTTTTTTAATGTAAGAAAAAATTAACTATTCAAAAAATAATAATAATGATAATAGGCTATAGGTCTGTGTGAAAAATTAAAAATAATTGACTAAAGAATGATAGAGAAAGACCCTGGAAAGACCTCCCGTGTGTGACAGTCTGACTGCCATCCCTTCCCTTTCCTCCCCAAATCCCACGCGTTTTATTTTTTTTATTTTTTTTTATTGTTATTAGGGCTCACCATAGATCTTGAAGGCTGACCATATTGGATTGGAATGGTCCAATTACGGATCATAATATCTCTTAAAGGAGTCAGTTTAGATCTCGTCTCCCTTCTCCTACACAATAAATCTTGAAGAATTTGAATTGTTCTAAAAAAAATTGAATAAAAAATTTTTAAAATCACAAAATTTTCATTTACCATTTGACATTTTTCCAATCAAATTGTCTAAAAAACTTTTAAGGATAAATTTATTATGAAGTCTCTGAATTTTAATATTTTATTTTATTGAGTTTTTTAATTTTTATTATATTTTATTAACCTTTTAATCTTTTATTTTCGTATAAATTAGATTAAAATAATGAAATTTTGCAACAATTCAGATTCACTCTTACTAAATATATTATTATGAAAGTTTAGAGATACGTTTTATGAAGAATGAAAGAAAAAATATGAGGGCAATGTATAAAGAAAAATGTCTATGGATGTTATATGTTTCAATTAGTAATTCTAATGACACATTCACTTTAAAACGTATCACCAACATCAAAATTTTGGTAGAATAAATAGAAATTATTTCACAATTTCATTATTTCAATGTAATTTGTCTTTAATCTATGTAAAAATAAAAGATTGATGATTTAATGAAACACAATAAAAATTAAGAGGCTCAATAAAATAAAGTGTTAAAGTTCAGGGGCTTGGTAATGGGTTTATCCAACTTTTATTAAGTTGATATGAAGAATTTAAATTCTCCAAATAGAGATTCGCCCTGAACTACTTTGAATTATACCGAACAAAAGAAGTGAAACTTGAATCGAAAATTTAATAGAATTATAGTTATATATATATTAACATTATCTTATGAAGATCTTGCAATAATTATGTTCAATTTATTAATATTGAACCTATTAATTTAACATGTAATCTAAAATAATGTCATTTTAATTATTTGAAATAAAAAATTTCACTCATCAATTAAATTATGTTAAATCACAAAAAATAAATGTTCAATTAGTAAATAGCATTTTAGAATATTATTATACAATTTATTTTGAAAATTTAAATTCACCTTTATTGATAAAATTGTAATGTGATATACTTTTTAATAGATATGGTATTTCCATTATTATTTTATGATATATATTATTTATATAAATTTTTCATAAAAAATATAATAATTGTTTGTTATATTAGAGTGTATGATAAAAATTTTAATAAAGTAGTGGTAAATAAAACTATAAAAAAAATCACTTAATTTTATGATAAAATTTTGTAATGGTTCGTACTTTAAAAGTTCAACTTGAATTATATATTTATTTATTTATTAAATTGGAGAAGAATCAATTTCTGAACTGAATTAAATCGAAAATTTTAATTGGAAAAGAACCAATTTTCAAACTAAATTAAATAGAAATTATAATCTCCAAACTTAATTGAACTGAAAATTTAGAGCAATTTCAGAGTCTTAATATTTAAATTTTCGATATTTTGGAGCAATTTCGGAGAATTTCATTCTCTAAATTGAAACAGACCGTACTCCCCCTAATTATTATTTTTTATTCTACTAAAATAATGACATTAATAGTCATAAAAAATTTTAAATTTTAATAATTGAATTGAAATTTTTTTTGAAGTTTCTAATTGTGAGTCCAATCTTTTATATTCGCAAAATACACCAATGTGGCCTAAATTTTTCATTTTCTTTTCACATCGCACTTCAAGAATCATCTTATTTAATCTAAGACAAAGGTGTATTTAAACCCCTAACAACATATGCCCCTTACATTTTTTACGATTTAAGTAAAAAGTTAAGTTTTATAACTATGATTTTGGCCCTTTTGATAACGCCACAAAAACAATGGTGTTAAAAGTTAGTCAACAATGCTTACATGGATTTAAGTGGTCCAAATAGTCGTTACAAAAATATTTTGCTTTTTTCTTCTCCATCGTAAGCATGCAAATTTTCCTCCTAAATTAGATCGCTAGAAAATTAATCAAGCAATTAGCAAAGGGTAATTAGTTTTTAGGTTAATGGTATCTTCATTTGCATCAACGTAAGCTCTAATAACAAAAGCAACATGGAAATCAATTATGAAGGAGTCAAAAAGTTCTCCAAATTTGATAAAATGGGTTAAGATTCATGACTCTAAGGTGGACATCATAGACTGATGAGAATCATGGACGTAGGTTTTATGGTTGTTTGATTATGAGGTAAGTTAATAATTTGATTTACTTTTCTACATATGAGTTCTTTTGGTTTTGATTTCCTCTAAAAAATGGCAATTTAATTGTTCTGGATTTTTCCAACAGCATGATGGACCTATTGGTGATAGAGTAAAGAATTTGCTAAATGAAATGAAATATGAGAAAAGAATGTTGTTAGTAGAAAACAAGTAGTTAGAGGCACTAAGAAATTGTGTTTTAACTGTTGAGAATGAGACTGATGACTTATGGTTAGAGTTAAAGCAGTTAAACAATGAAACATTAAGATAGGTGGAAAGAACATGGAAAAAGATGATATGAGCATCTATAGTTGTTTGTCTATCATATTTTTCTTTGTTGTTACATTTTTTCTGTAACTAAAGCTTGTTGGTTGGGTGTAATATGTTCTTGAAAAGTGTTGGTAGAGTGTTCTTTATGGTTACATTTTGTTAAAATGGGAAATTGCCATTAAAAGGAAATGTTACTAATATGAAATGCATAATTGTTCTCACTGATATTCATTATAGAAGCAAATGCAATTTATGTTGAAAAAAGTTATTGGTGATGTTCACAAATTAAAACAACAGATTTAAGTTAAATCTAAGATGTTTAAGAAAAGTAGGATATTCATTTGATAAAAACATACTAATCAATGTACAATTACATTTTCAAGTAATTAAGCATTGATTAGCAAACTATTGACACTTAATTTTTAACAGTCCTCCAAAAGTGGTCCAATGATGAAAGTTTTATGTCGATTAGACAGAGGATAATGGTGTTTGCACAATCTTCAAGCAGATGGAGTCCAAGTAGTAATTATATATTAGTCCCACAAGGATTTGAGAATTAATTATTGAATTACTTTTAGTATTTGCTTGTTTAGAAGATTGATTGTTTATTTGAGAGCAATGAAAATAAAAGAAAACTTAAATAACTTAACCTAATTACTCTTAAATTCACTATATGAATAATTATTTGAATTTTTATCCCCGGCTCAAACTTATCCAAGAATTGTGTCAACTTTCTTCTTAATTGAAAATTCCATTCCATTTTTCAAGCATCTTTTGAATTATGAAAGCCTCTCTCAAGTACTCCTAGAATTAATTGTTTATAACAATTACTTGATTACTTAGCTCTCACTAACTCAAGCAATTAATCACATTCAATGTTTGAAGCATAGCTCTTAAAGGGAATATTAACAATTGAATTGTCTCTTAACTAATTCAATTAATTAATAGGTTATTATTGTGTTCTCAATAGAATCCCCTATTGTCTAGATCAATTTAATTGGTGATCAGTCCAATGAAAGCATTAAGTCTAATAAAAATCATGAAATGAGAATTTATTGAATAGAAATATGACTTTATTAAGTTTATATTGAGTCAGGTCTATAAGCACCCAATTTTAGGATGACTTGATTGTGGGTGCAATAGAGGATATGATGATGATAATTTGTAATAAATAAATCTTTAGATTTTGATTTTTTGAATTTCGGGACTTAATTGTAACTCTTTTAGGGATTATTTGCAAAGTTTTTGTTTTCTTTTATGGGTCAATTTTCAATTAAAATAATATAAAAAAAGGGGTAAAAAAAGTTACCGATCAGAATTACCAATTCTGGTCGGAATTATATATTTCCGACCTATCGGAATTGTACAATTTTGATCAAAATTATGTATTTCCGATCGGAAATACATAATTTTGATCAAAA
>CATIWM010129214.1:0-12063 GCA_949671775.1 Mallotus repandus | reverse complement strand
GACTTTTAAATTCTTATTTATTGCTTTGCTTAATACACCCTAACTCCAATTGGTTTAGGCTAGGGGCTTGGAATTTTTCTGATTCCAACCCTTGCAACATCCATAATATATTTTCTTAAATTTTCTTGTAAGAAGTGGGTTAGATATACTTGTGTGATGTCCTATATGAAATAGAGTATCTTTTTTAAGTACAACTAACAACCGTGACTTTATAAAGTTTTAACAAGTAACACTTTGCTCAAAAAAAAAAAAAAAACCTCTTTTAACTCAAATTGTGCTTAATAAAATTCTTTTACTGAATTGAGATAGATGATAAAATTAATAATTTATTTAGAACAAGTTAAATAATTTAAATATATAAATAAATAAATTACACAACATAAATAATAAACTTTTATAGAAAATAAAAATTAATATTATAAACTAATAATGTTAAACGGAAATTAAAGTAAGAGTTAGTGAATTTAACATTTTGTAAATTGCAAATGGTTGAAGTTTTTTTAATGATTAAAATGAATCAATCATTCATTGAAAATTAAAAATATATCTAGATGAAAAGATAATATAAATAAGAGTACAATTAATAAGTACCAAAATAAAATATAATTATCATAAAATTTTTTATCATTATTTTTCAATCGTCTTAATAGAATTTTTTTAATTTGCAACTCAATGATATATGCGGTCTATTCAATGACTTTAATTAACAATAAATCAACTATCTGATCTTAAATGAATCCAATTATAGAAAAATCGACAGATCTTAAAATGAAAATTTTTGGAAAAAAAAAAAAAACAAAAGAAGTAAAGAGAGAACGCAAATTGTTAAAGTTAAAACAAGTGATTTGGGATTAGCTTACTTTCCCAAAAGTTAGGAAAATGACTAATAATGGTACAAGTTGAACCAAAATTTCTTAAAAATATGTTTGATTGCAGTGCTTTATAACTTCATTATCAAAATTTTTACAAAACAATAAAATATTTTCGAATTAACTTTCAAATTAATTTTTACACCAACTAAAGTTAAATTGACGTAGATGATTTTAAAACTTATTCTCTAAGTTATCATATTACATATGTCGATAGTTAGTAATCAATTGATAAAAGCTCCTTCAAATTATAAAAACTTAGAGATTTAATCCATATCAATATAAATGATGAAAATTCATTGTACACATTTTTAAAAAATATGAAATGCCAAAAAAGATATATAATAAACCTAAAAAATCTAAATGGAACTTATGTTGAATAAGTAACTTCAATAATCATTAAATTTTATAATTTGCTATAATTTAATTTATAATTTTAATTTATCATCTTTGATTGATTAAAATTTAAATTTTGTTTTGTCAAAGGCATTTTAGAAAATTTTCAATAATAATTTGCTAATAGGAATTTAAAGTAAGGGTAACATATGCATATTTACCATATTGAATGTCATATCAAACAACATTTTTGTTTTGAAAAGATATAATATTTTTTATTATAAATTTGAACTAAACATTTCACATTAAAATAAATCTTACATAAAATATTACATTCAAAATATTTTAAATATTTTTTATCTTATTGATTGTATAATTTTATTTAATTTATTTTTTATTTTTTTAATAAGCTCAATTTGATAAATATTTTTGATCAATTGTCTCATAAAATTTTAATAAAAGAATACTTAAAAACCCACATACATAAATATTTTATTAAAATATTTATCATAGTTATTTAATATTATTTTTTTACTAAATTACCGTTATACATATTTCAATACTATCCAAATTCTACAAATATTTATATATTACATATTTTCTACCTTAAATCAATAAAAATAATAATTTTAAAAACAAATTTTATCATAACTAAATAATTTTTATGATAATAAAAGTTAAAAAAAATTAATATAATATATTTTATTTTTAATTTATTTAATTATTAATTTATTTTTATTATTTATTTAATCATTTTATTTTATAGTTTATGCACTGCTCGGATTCACGACTAGCTTTATTTACTTTTAGTCATCACATAAAATTTTAACCATCAACATACTTTAACAACCCGCTATGAACTATCATTCTTTTTAAAGGTTACTAAATTTTATGCTTTATCACTAAATGATAATTAAAATTTATTTTCTAAATATTTATTTTTACTTACAACGATATAAAACATTAAAACTATTATTATACAGTTAGCCAAATATTACAGTCTAATTTTATAACTATCTTCAAAATATTTATAAATTAAACTTTCAGTTTTAATTTCTTCGTTCTTTAATTCAAAAAAATTATTATATATAATTATAAAAAATTATTTAAATATAAATCAAAATTGAATAAATAAAAAATTTATATATTCTTACTTTAATAATATATTAACTGATTTGTATTAAAATTTTAAAAAAATTGAGTAATTTTAAAATTGAATCACAATAAAATGTAAAAATTAAGTTTTATAATTTTTTTGGCTTATTATCCATTATGAAAAAATGACCAAATAAAAAAAAAGAAAAAGGGAAAAAAAGACAAAAATCATTGTCTAGTGATCCAACGTTTTTGTCGATGACAGAGAAGGGAAATAGCCACAGGATCCAAACTCAAAGACATCTGTCGAAATCTTTAACTAATGAAAAACACTAGTGGGTAATCCAGAAACGAAGAACCGGTCTTTAGGCAGTTTGGAAGACCGGCTGTAACCGGTACACATAGAGTTAATTACTGATAGGTTCGGTAACCTGGGGCCAATGGTATAAGAATTAGGGGGTTTAAGCACAAATGGTTGGGTGGTTTTAGAGGGTTTTTCAATCAGAGGTAAACAGAGATAAGAGAGATATGGAAATGGGTACCCTTTAACAACATTTTATTTTTTGTTTCCGGGTGGAAAAAAATGGGGTAGAAAATGAGAGAATTGAATGGAAAAATGATGGAAACTGGTGTGTAAAAGGAAAGGAGAATTGGATTTTTTTTTTTGGTGTTTTGATCTTTGCAGTTGCTTTGAATATCTAAGAATTCTGTTTTCTGAGGTTAAGGTTTTGATCTTTTGAACCAAAAAGCTATTGTTAATAGGTGAGCCGTGGATTTTCATTCACAAAGTTTGTGGTTTTTTTTTTTTTTTTTTTTTAAATGTTGGGATTAGATTGTTGTTTTTTTTTTCTTTTAATTGCGTGTTTGGTTTCTGGGAAAATGATAAGATAGAGAAAGAAAGTGTGGATTTTGGACCCAAAATTCATGTTACATGACTCAAAGTTTTGAACCTTTTTTCATTTTTACCCTCTTTTCTCTAAAATGCCAAGTGGGTTTGTTTTGTTTTGTTGTGTTGAATTACGTTTCTATTTTCCTTTCGTCTGTTTTCTGCACTTCCTTCATGGATTCGCTCCATAATTATACTCTCAATTAATTTGATTTGATTTGTTTTTTGGAGAGGTATATTCTCAAAAAAAAAAAAAAAAATTTCAAAGTTGTGTTTTATGCTTTAAGAATTATAAGTTTGTGATCATTTGAACATGAACTTGGATTTATTTTTTTAATTTTGATTTATTAAAGGTGGATCCTTGTTAAGGGTTTTAGATCTTCTAAGTTTATTTTTGGTCTGAATTTTGACAGAATTTCCTGCACAAGTGTCTGGACTTATATTTTTATTTCCTTCTACTTAGGATTTTCCTACATCAGGATTTTGTTGTGATTTTAGTATTCTCTAAAAAATTTTTATTGATTATATATATATATATATTTCCATCTTTTTATTTTTTGGGAAATCCATCTTTTTTTTTAGAACCATATATTCCATCCTGAGGATGAAAGTTTTGATTTTTCTGTCTAGAATGAACAGAAAGCATGACATGACATCAAGTGTCATTTTTTACAGTTGTTCCTTTTAATTTTGGTTCTCATTTCAAAAAAAAAAAAAAATGATTCTTGGTTTTTTTTTACCCACAGAATTTGTCATTTTTTTTGTTTCGCTTTTCATTTATGGTCAATCTGGTTGTTTTTGGTTCTGCACTTGTTGGTTTGGTTAGATCATGGGGATCGCATCATGGAATTCTACTTTTTTTCTCATAATATTAAGTTTCTGTGAGTATATTGGAGCATATGAAGGGTGAATTTAGCTGCAAGGAACAGGGACCTTGTAATCATGATCAGATGTTTCAATTATGAGGGTCCCAATTATCTAGTGCCAATTCATTGTGAAAGAAAGGTTTTCTATTACTGAAGCCAAGCAGTTTTGGTTTCTGATGTAACTTTGTTCTTGATTTCTTCCCGTTTCATCCCTTTTATTTTTCTTGTTTCTATGCTTTTATGCTTTAGGAGTTCAAAGAAATGGGTTTATTCAAACCATTTATGAATGTGTGGGTACTGCCTAAAGTCTTAATGTTCTGTGTTTCCTGTTGAACTTTCTGTTTGTGAAAAATGTATTTTAGTGGTCTTATTTATTAGTTATATAATCATGAAATAGCCTTTGCTTACATTCATTTGTTGTTACTTGTTAGGTTCTTGTTACTGGTCTGGCAAGATTGGCATTTCAAAATTATTATCTGGATTGCTGTCTCTCCATATGTGATGTGTCCATCCTGGTATAAAACCTGAGATATGGTGTTGCAGAGGAGGTTAGACTACGGATTCAATGGCTATCAGTTCCCTCCTACACCCCGAGCTACAAGATCAGTTAGGGTAATTCATTCTGCTGTTCTTCATTTTCTGATAGTTCAGATTTGGTTGTTCATTTTTTTTTGTCCATAGCCAAAAGTCTGATAAATTTTTATTGCATATTGATTTCTATAGAGAAGGGGCTCTTTTAAGAAGAAAGTTGAAGAAATGTGTGCATTTGACTTACTGGCCATTGTAGCTGGAAACTTGTTGCATGAGAAAGAAAGTACTCCTAATTCTAGTAATACATCATCAGCTGTCAAAGATCAATGTGTATTTGTCGACAACACTGTTAAAAATGAACCAATAAATGAAGAAAAAAGTATGAAAGTTGAAGCTCATGATCATGTAAGCGCTTCTAGGAGCTTTTCTGTTTCTGAGCTTATATCACGTGGTAATGAACGGAATCTTCATTCAAGTGACCTCAATTTAGGATTAGCTTCTGCAGTAGCAATGTTTGACTATGCGGAGAGGTTTGATCCTGAGAAGTTGGGGAAGGGCAAAAGCAAGAATGGCGTAGGGACATTTGCTCGTAATGTAGAGCTAGGCTCCTTTAGGTACAGGGAGTTTGATGACTGTAAATTAGAGAGTCAAACTAAACAACTGAAAAAAGATGAGGTCCAAGAATCTGGGAAGTTGTCAAATGACACTTTGGCTGATATGTGCAGTATTGGGGATCCAGAGATCTGGGATGGGAAACCTCCTGCAATTGTCAGTTCAGACAGTAGTGCTAAGGTTCCTTTGTCTGGAAACCATGTTTCCTATAGTTCTTATCCAACAAATCAGGATGATGTAACTGTAGATCGTAGAGATGATGACGAAAATTCTTCTGGGTGTACTCACCGTAGCACCACAAAAAAATTCTTTAGGCCAGCACCACCACACATGGGAGATCGAAGAATAAGGAAAATTTTGGCTTCTAAATACTGGAAAGTAGCTCCAAGAGTGAAGGATGTGGCCCTTTCTAACACAGGTAAGCTGTTGCTTATGTTTGCATATTCTTATTCTGAATTTCTTGTATGACATTAGTCCTGAGATACTAATTAAATGAATCACTTTTTCTTATTCAATTTCTTTTGGTGCTTGCAGCTGGTGATTCAAAGCCTCTTTATCACAAGAGGAAAAACTATTGCAAGCATCAGAGATCTGAAAGGTTGTATCCTTTTAAAAAGAGGAAACACTTTGGCTATGGTTCACAATCAAATTCTGAAGAAGAATTTAGTAGAGAGTTCACTTCTGATTCACCCAAAAAATGCAGCAATGGAGATGCCACAGTTTCTTGTTCAAAGTTGCATGCAGGTCTTCTTCTTTTCCATTATTATATTTAAATTAGATTTCAGGATATATTGCAATTTATAATCATTTTCTAAGACATTCCAATTTGTTTTGCAGCTACTGTGACATCATCCTCAGTTGCAGGTCAACACAATTCATTCCAGGCTAGGGATTCTCACGGTATGAGAACCTTTGATGGAGTGATTCCTATGTACTCTTTTGACTTGATTGGTGTCTGACATTCAAAGAGTTTCTTACACGAAGATGTATTTTGCTTTTACTCAGTGAAGCTTAGGATAAAGTCTTTCAAGGTACCGGAGCTATATATTGAGATTCCGAAAAGTGCAACTGTTGGTTTATTGAAGGTATAATGATTTTGTTTTTCATTATGATAATTTTGAAATGTGGAATATATTTGCTACCTAAATGTTGTTTAGGTGGCTAGATGAAAAGAAAAATTATGTGGACCTGACTGTCATTTTATATCATTTGCGCAACCGAGGTTTGGGAACTTCTATATTGTTCATTTTTGTATATGAATATACTTACTGAATATTTATAATATTTCGACATATCTATGTTTCTATTTTTGTATGCATGCACTCATACAAGCTTTTGCACCACCTGACTCCATAATGGGAATATCATGATAGACCTATATGTTTAACAGAACTTAGGTGCTCAGTCTCTAGTGTGCATTCTAATAGCATATCATTTTTTTCAGAGGACTGTTATGGATGCCGTGACTGCTATACTTGGAGGTGGATTACGTGTTGGCGTACTTCTTCAAGGAAAGAAGGTTCGGGATGATAATAAAACCTTAATGCAAACTGGAATTGCTCATGGTAACCAGTTGGATGCTCTGGGTTTTAGCCTGGAGCCTAATTCTTCTCAAACTCCCCTTTCATTGAGCCCTAGAGATTCATCCTTTCTGCTTTCTTGTGACACGCCACAGCCTTTAAGCAGGTTATTGGAAATGCTCTGACCTGTTGAGAATTTGAGCTTGTTTCCTATCAGCTGTTTATGTCTATTTTTAGTTTCTTAAGAATTACATAATTTTTTTTTCTAATATTACCTTCGTTAGATTTTGGATAAACTGAGAGAGGCTTTCTGCTGGTTGATAATGATGAGATATTTTGGGAAGAAAACATGATTCAATAATCAAGAATTTTAGAAAACTGACTTGCTACCAGCCATGTTTGCTTCCAACTTAAGAAGTGAAGGATTATACCATTGGGGGAAAAGCAAAATGTCGTATAATGGGGAACTTTACCTCTTAGCATGCGCACTTAGATTGTTATGCAGAGTGCAGTGTTGAATTTCATTGAAATATGATTTCATTACTGTAGCAATCAATTTTTTTAGGATCTTATTGTTTTGAATACAGAAACTTGTGGATGATAAAGCATGTGTTGCTGCAAGAATAAGTTAAATGTTTCTTTTTACCAGGTATCCACCTGCTCCGAGTGTAGTTCATCAGGCCACGTCTGGTGCATCTCCTCAGCATCATGCAGCTAATTTTGGGAATTTTATTGAAAGTGACCATGATTCAGCACCCTCTCCTACATATTTGTCAATTGACAAAAGCACAACTGATTTAAAAGCTCTGGTTCCTGTATCAGAAATGAATGTAGAGGCACTAACTGTGGTGCCTGCACTACGGAAATCAAAGCGGTCCGAGATTGTGCAACGCCGAATTCGTCGACCTTTCTCTGTTGCTGAAGTCGAAGCATTGGTTCAAGCAGTTGAAAAACTTGGAACCGGAAGGTACATTTGTTTTCTCGATGCTACACATCTAATGGAAGTAGGTAAAGCTTTCAGTCAATCATGTCCATATATGAGATTAGCTTCTCCTTAAATGTTTTCTATAAATCAAGCCTCTGGCCTGCCTGGTGGCTACTTATCACATTCTAATCTTGTAAAAAAAATGGAAATTTTGAATTAATGTTACGATCTGCAGATGGCGAGATGTCAAACTGCGAGCTTTTGACAATGCAAAGCACCGTACTTATGTGGATTTGAAGGTGAGTCTGCTCAGTTATTAACTCTTCCAGGTTCAATTATCTTTTGTTTCATTATAGCCTTCCCAGTTGTTTCCTTTTGTTAAGAAATATGGCTGTGACTCCAGAGTGGTATTTGTATTTTAAAAGCTAGTTTTTTTTTTTTTTTAAGTTGGAAAATGTCAGACTTTGTGGCTTGGGTCCACATTCCATAAGGGCACGTTATTAGTTAGTTTAATATGTTCAAAAATACAGTTGCTTTTACAACAGGTATATGATTAAATGACCTCTTAAATTTTTTATACCTTTATCTGTAAAACAACAACTGTCCCACAAGGAACCTCTTCAATTCCAATCTTACACAATGCATCTTCTTTTCTTTTCTTTTCTTTTCATTTCAATACTAAGCCCTTTACGAAATTTCCTATTCCCCACTTTTGCCTTTAATGTCATGTGAGCTATCATATGACTGCATGACTAATTGAATCTTCTTAGAGAGCAAAAGATGGATTGTTCTTTGTGTTCTCTTAATAGCTTGCTTGAAAGGGTTATTTTCTATCACTTGGACATCGTGGTAAGCTGTATTGTGGATTTTATTGTTTATTAACAGTCTTCCTTTTTTGGGGGGTGTTTATGTAGGATAAATGGAAAACACTTGTGCACACGGCAAGAATATCCCCTCAACAAAGGAGGGGAGAGCCTGTCCCTCAGGAGCTCTTGGACAGGGTCTTAACTGCTCATGCATACTGGTCCCAGCAGCAGGCCAAGCAACAGCTCAAACAACAGCAGCAGCCAGAGACCTGTCTCCTCCTCTGAAGAAGAGATGGTGGCACATTGACCACGGGTCAGGTTTCGATAATGATTTTCTGTGTATTTTTGTTATTATTGTGTAAAAAGTTGATGACATGCAAAAGGAAGAATTCTTATTTTAACATTGTTTATTCGCCCTCAGCCTGAATTCTTTTCCATGCTCGGAGAGGTGAATGGCATTTGTAAATTGTGATGGAAATAAGAGCTTTGCTAACAAGATTCATTTCAGACCATATTGCTCTTTACTTTTTCACATTTAATTTTTTTTTTTTTAAAACTTTTGAGCTTGATTGATGTTGTTATTTGACAATAAATGTACACTGGTTGGACTCTGATAAATTAAGAAATAATGAAGGGTGTAGCATTGATGGAAAATGCAAGGAAACCACATCCACAAGTATCAATCCTAATCGACCGAAGGTTGGCCAACATCTACATGGGACATTGCTCCATGCCACAAGGCATGATATTAGCAACATAAATGTGGGTTAGGTTGGGAAAGATGCCACAAAGAAAGGCACATGCTTGCATGTGTTTGAAAATGAAGACATTAAATTTGGTGTTTTTTTTTCCACATAAGCTCTTTTTCCAAAAATGTTTATACTAGATAGTCACATTTGCTATAAATAAATTTAATATTTTGTACACAATTAATAAAAATATCATACATATATTTGTATTACAAATAATCATTAGTATAACATACTCAAAATGAGTAAGAATTTATATAGAATAAAGTGTAAAATCTTGAAATCTAGTCATCTATCCCAAGCCAAAACAATGATTGAGAAAGTTTGCTTTAATTTTTGAAATTTAAAAGTTGAAAAAGCTATGGCAAAGTGGAAGATGTAGGGTCCTTTAAGCTTTGATGTTTTGTCATATAGTAAGAAAAATGTACATAAAATACACTAAGAAGTGACTTTGGTCTTTATATTCCTTAAGTTCAATATATCATGCTTGACTAATTGCTAAGTGGAACTGTTCTTCATTTCATTACACTAAAGAGCATAATGCATAAGTAATTATCTCATATTTTGTGGGATTTTGGGTAAATTGTAATCTTTGTGATTTTAATTTTATAACAAACATTTCAATAAATAAAAACTACTAAATTAAACTAAACTGAAATATTCAATTAGATACAATGTTCAATTTTTGTTATCATTTTTTGAACAATGTAGTTTCCTATCTTTTTGGTTGGCTTGATTTGATTCCATTTAAACCAAATGTCTCTCTAAAAATTTATAAAGCTAGCTAGGTGAATTGATAATAATAATAAAAATAATAATTATTATTACTACTACTACTCATACTACTGCTGTTAGTTTAATACTGCTATTTCTACCATTGCTACTACTACTTTTACTTCTGTTACTGCTACTACTAAATAACTTAAAAATTATTGAATAAGATCAAAGTTTAGAGAAATTTTTAGATGAATGAACTAGATCACCTCAATTTTGTTACATTCACATAATTAATGATAAGTATAGCTGCATTATATTCATAAACTTTGATTGGGTATTAATTTCTATTGAATTAGTGAACATTTAAATTTATAGAATAGTGTACCTAAAAATTTCTTGAAATTATTATGGTTAATAAATCTCATCCTTTCATGCAATTTACTATGAAGTGGGAGGACCATAACTTTTAGTTCCACCTAAGAAAACCCTTTAAGCTCAAAAAGAGCATCAAATAGATACTTTGGCTTGTAGAAAAATAGATGCCATTTATTGAGATCAAGGCCCCAAATTTCGTTTTCAAAGTGTCAATTTAAAAAATTGATAAGAAACAATACAATTGAATTTCACTCTCAAATCATGTGTTTTTTTTTTTAAAAAAAAAAAAACTCATTTGAATTTGAAGTTTTTTCTTGTGGCTATAATTATATATGCTTTCTCTTTTGCCCTTTCCTTTTCTATTATTGATCAACAAAAATATAGAGATGAGACTACACTAGTATGTAAGGTCTATACAATTGGAGAATTTGTTTTGGCCAAAACAAATATTCAAAAAAATCATTAAATGGAATAATATATTTTTTGTGTGGCTCAAGCTTTATGATATGTGTGGAATTTATATGTAGTTGAAATTAAATGGTAACAGTGAATTTATAAGAAACAACACATTCAAAAATTTTGCTTAAACATTTAATTGTTTTTATAATATTTTACATTGCATGCAGTGGCGCAAAAGAATTTTTTTTATTTTCTCTATTTGCATGTAGTACCAAAAAAAACTTCATGAAGCAAAAGTGTAAAAAAAAAATTATTTATTTGCAAGTTACTATATATATCACGATGCGCAACATGTATCATCTCTTTCTTTTACCTAAATCTTCCAATTAAATTCAAAGAAATTATTGATATGATTTATGTTTAAAAATTTAGTGATTTCAAGTGGCTAATTTCTTTTACTGTCTTTTGTCTATGATTCCAATTTTTAATTGATTTTTTTTTTCAATTTTAATTGGTGGTAGGATTTTTTTTTTGGCCAATGTCTTTCTCAAAGGCCAAGTCCTTCTTCCACTACTGAATATTGTGAAAAGAGTAGCCCATAAATGACCCATATTTGAATCGTAATCAAATTCACTCTTGAAAAGTATAGACGGACACAAGTTTATTGGGTTAATTGCGCTTGAGCGGTTATCAAACTTTATAGAGATCTTTTCATAAACATACATAAAAAAAATTATTTTTAAAAATATGGTTGACTAAATTTTATTTTAAAAACACATAAAATTATAATTTTTTTTTTTAAAATATGTGATTCTTCTTCTTCCTATTTCTTCTTTTTCTTTTTTTTTTTCTCAGTAATTTTTTTTCTTTTTTTCTTTCTTATCTATCTATGACTTTTTCTACCTTGTCTTTTTCTTTTGCCGCCATCACTTCCGTCGCTTGTTAACTTCAAAATCTCAATCTCCACCATCTAATTATACTTTTTTTTTCTTTCTCAGCAATTTTTTTCTTTTCTTTTCATTTATGCATGAATTTTTCTACTCTCCCTCATTCTACTTCTCTTCCATCACCACCGCTTGTTAACCTCAATTTCAACCATCTAATTTAAGGTAAAATTATCTTTTTTTTTTTTGAGAAAAAAGAGTTTTCATAACTAAAAACTATAACTTTACAATTGTTTTGGGCATTAAAATTTGAGTGTTTTAATGGGTCTGATTTGATTTGTTTGGATTTATATTAATGCGACTTGTTGATTTGTAGTTGTTTTTCTAGTTATCTTCATGGTTGTTTAGATGGTTATTTTTCTGGTTATTTTTGTTTTTTAAGTTTTATGAGGTTATTTTTCTGGTTGTTTCTGGTTCCTAGTTGTTTTTATTG